>CM030369.1:1364128-1420756 GCA_003604175.2 Clonorchis sinensis | reverse complement strand
TTCTTTATTTTCTGGCCCAGACTGAAACCAATAAGGTTTCGGTACTTTCCGTGCATAAAAGTGCACTGTCATTAGAGGACCAATCACCTGTCTTCTTCAGATTCACAAAGCACTTTAATATGGTGATCACAAGGATTTTCCATTCAGTTGGTTCACAGTCTGTGTGCCGGTACCAGCCATATCGTGAAATCCGTACTGCAGTAAAGAAATGTCCAGTTCACTTGGAAGTCGTGGAGTCAAATTAGATCCGGCCATATTGACAAAGGTTCACCCTGCTCCCACACCCGTGAAGTTCACCCGGATAATCTGTGATCGATCAGCAGAGAAGAAGTACCAACCAGATGATAAAAATAAGCGGAACCTTTTGGGCAACCCGAATGATGGCCCTGTGCATGCAGTTCGTTGGAATAAATCAATACGGACCCCAACAACACAGCCTAAGACCTACTACGTGAGCGGCGGAAATGGAGCAGCCATGTGAGTTCGGTTTCTTTAAAGAGAATCTAACTCTCTGTGGATGTTTCACAGAGGATTCGACAGTTACACTCATCTGCATACTAATCTGACTTCCACGAAAAACTCATCTGAATCCGAGCCGAATCTGTCTGGAACTCGGACAATGGGCCTACCTGATGGGTCCTAAAAAAGGTTGAAACCGGTTGTGGTTTGCTGAAATGTTTTCAGCAACCTTATGAGCAGTAGGTTTCACAAAGTGGCGTGAAGACTTTCCTCAGCGCACCGCTTACGCTGGCCACCGTTCTATGATCTGTCAAACTCCTGTCACAGCTGTTGTAAGTAAGGGCCGCAGCAGCCATGTGGCGTCTTCTCAAGTGTTCCCAGCCAGACGGTTTAGACTGTGAAAGATGAAGGCAATAGGCACAGTTTGTTTAGGGACAAGCTCCAGGTTGTAGTACCCTGTTCAGCGTGCAAACCTGTAGCGCAGCCACTTGCGACCGGTCCCGAAGCGTGTGTACATACTTTCGTGATGAGTATGATATTCACTCACGAACTTATGATCACCGTGATTGTATGATATCGTTTATTTTCATGAAAGCTACGATCGCTCGTCTAGTCTCGTGACTGACTGACGGTGCGATCACATGGAAATTTGGGCTGGACAAGCCAGAGCAGGCCCAGCAAGCAGAGCACTAACGCGTATGATTAAGTGACACACATACAAGTATACCAGTATCGGACTAAGTATTTTCGTCAAGATTTGGCGAGTGAAGACACCGTGACGGTGCAAAAACGGGGGAGATCAATAGGCACACGGGCGGAGTAAACAAACGAATGGAGAAATCATCAAGTTAGATGCAATAACAGGCTTACTTTCTATTAGCTGCACGCTGTGTATGACCTGTCAGACGGTTCACAACATCTAATCTGAACAACTAGTAATCCTAAGACAACCCCCCCCCACGCCCAGCTGGGCGTTGGATCAAAATGATCTCCCCTCAGGACAGACATTGTATGCGGCTACACCGCGCCAGACAGATGCGTAGGGCATACTGTGTTTGTTCTAGTTATGCTCAGTGAGTAGCGAAAGGCATTTAATAACGGTGCCATATTATATTACTCAAGAGGACGTCTGACATCTCCCCCGGGTGGATCACGTTGCCATGCAGCGTCCGAACCTAGGCTTCATTCCGTTACTCATCCTCATGTTTGGATACGCAAACCGCACAGGTTTTTGGGAATACTAAAGGCTGAAGTTATCGAATAGCGTGAAGTAAGGCAATATTTCTTCATTCACTAATGGTTTACGTGTGGGTTCATTTTTATATGAAGATTTGTGTCTGTGTCAAAAGGTTTCTTGGTCGAGTTTAGCTGAACGGAAAGTGATTGAGTCTTGGTGATTTGGAGGACAGGAGACCATGTGGTGCTACATCCTGTCTCATCACACTGCTGGTCAGCAGTTTCTGAGGAAACGGTTTAATCTTTGACTGCTAGCCGGGTTCTAGGTTCCCTGAAGTTTCGTGAGTTGCGCTCTGCACTTTTACTCCCAATAAGCACTACTGAGTGCCAGGAGCCCCCAGTTTGTATAAAGTATTGAACTACATCCTAGCCGATCGAATATGTTGATCAACGCCCAAGTACATACGACCTTTGATTGCTTCAGTGAAGGACACGTGTGATACAGTTCCTAGTTGGTTAGTCTCACAAGTAGAAGAAACGTTTTGAGATATCTGAAAATACTCCGTCTGCCTGAGAGTACTCTGTCAGCGCACAGAGTTTCATTTCAAAGCACAAAACCACACATCCTCCATAGGTTGGAGCTCAAGGTAGCTCAGTGGTTGAGGCGCAACTTATTGATCGAAAGATCAATGGTTCGAATCCAACCTCACCATCTTGTCTACTCCCGTTTAGGCTTGGACAACCCGGCAGCATCTCAACCCTTGTGCTTCCTTCGAGGGGTGGGATGACAGCTGAGCGCCGGAAAGGTGTTACATCTGGACAATTATTTTGATCATTACTATTAGTGTTAGACTGGTCAAATAAAACGCGGAGATGACGGCACAACCAATTTTAACGTATTTTTGTGCGCATCAAGGAGCTAAAATTGCGCGTGCCTGATAATTGCACGAACATGAATGCAACTTGACCTAATGTGGTTGAAGTTCGTAAGCTTGACGTGGGAAGCCGGTGGTAGTGTACATGTTATCGGCTAAGGATGCACGGGTGAACAGGAATTGTCACTTGGTTTGAGACGCGTGACCTAGTGAGAGTGACCACTAGACTTTACTTGAGAGTTTCTGTGGGATTTTCAGTTGACCTACAAACAGTGAAGGTCAGATTAACTTACAGAAAGTCAGTTTCATATCAAATTGGACGGGCGGTCTCACTTCAGCGCCACATTTGACAGTTGGGTATCGAGAAACATCGCAGTGACGTCAGTAACATCAAGTACCATTCTGTTAGAGAGATGCCGCCCTGACAGGGAAGCTGAATAGAATAAGTACTATCCAAAAAGAAATAAAAGGTAGCTTTGCGACAAATACACTCATTTGCAAAGCGATTTGTTTTTCACGGGAGACTCAAGTGAATCTTTCGTTTATGGTGTTTTTCAACTGAGTTTTCAGCAACCTTGTGAGTAGTTTCCTTTGTGAAAAATATACTGCGATATCTTGAATATCGTACCCACTGAAACATGAGGCGGCCTGTGTGCAGCACATTCAGTTGAAGAACATCATAAACGAGAGATTCATTTGAGTCTCCCGTGAAAACCAAATTGATTTGCAAAAGAGTGCATTTGTCGCAATCAATCCAATTTGGGGTTCAAGTAGGTTGACGGAAACTCGGGGACTGCGCCTATCTGATGAGCCCCAAGAAGGGTGAAACTGGTCGTGGACTGTCGAAGAGTTTTCGGCAACCTTGTGGGTAGTTTCCTTTATGAAAAAAAGGTTGCTTTGTTTGTAGAAACACGAGGTGTTTTAAACTCTTGCCGTCGAAAACAGAAATTTACAGAATGATGAAGCTGTTCCTTATTCTGTCCGAACACCACAGGGTTGAGGCAGTGTTGAACCGTCTGGGTTGGGTACGGTGCCTAGACAAGGATAGTGCGGTCCAATTTCGCTGGGTTCAATGCCATCAGCAGATTCACTATGCTGACTTCAAAGAAGGTTTGCATCTGGTGAGTTGGTTGGTTTCTACTGTTAAGCCGAATTTGGTATGCTGATATGATTTAATGCTCACTGTCGAGAGTTTTCTACGTACATTTGTTCATGCTGCAACCCTGCCTCATATGACGCTTTATTCCCGTTTGTCGATCATCACATACTTTGGTGAGTGTGAGTGTGTGCGTGTGTGTGGGTGTGAGTGTGAGTGTGAGTGTTTACCACCCAAACGACTACGCAGACTGCATTTAAATATGCATATATTTCAAAGCATGTAACTATGACAAACACTACTTGGTTGATCTTCCTTGCAAAATGTTCGTAATAAACAAACGGATTCGCTTCTTTAGCCCTTGCGGGCTGTTGACACAAGTACTTACCCAGACAACGCAGTATAAATACTGTTGAGCACGACATGTTTGCCGCTTTTCTTGAAGCTGTTTGGCAACAAGCACTGGTAGACACATAATTTCAGAATCTTCCGAAATATGTAAAACCGTACCAGGCTAATTTTCATAAAGGAAACTACCCACAAGGTTGCCGAAAACTCTTCGACAGTCCACGACCAGTTTCACCCTTCTTGGGGCTCATCAGATAGGCGCAGTCCCCGAGTTTCCGTCAACCTACTTGAACCCAAATTCCAAATTAGCGTATCTGTCATTCTAGGCTAACTTTGGACACCAGTTGGTAGGTATGGTTTGAAATATCCAAGACCCAGAATTTCCCGACCAAAATGTGACTAGTTATTGATCCATTCTGACAGAATTACGGGACTTTAACTTTGATAGCAAATTCTGAATGGAGGAAAAGGATATGAATCTAAGGATAGCGCTGCCTTGAAATGTCTGTCTGCCTGTCTGCCTGTCTGTTTATCTATCTGTCTGCCTGCCTGCCTGTCTGCCTGCCTGCCTGCCTGCCTGTCTGCCTGCCTGCCTGTCTGCCTGCCTGCCTGCCTGTCTGCCTGCCTGCCTGCGTGCCTGCCTGCCTGCGTGCCTGCCTGCCTGCCTGTCTGCCTGTCTGCCTGTCTGCCTGTCTGTTTATCTATCTGTCTGCCTGCCTGCCTGCGTGCCTGCCTGCCTGCGTGCCTGCCTGCCTGCGTGCCTGCCTGCCTGCCTGTCTGCCTGTCTGCCTGTCTGTTTATCTATCTGTCTGCCTGCCTGCCTGTCTGCCTGCCTGCCTGCGTGCCTGCCTGCCTGCGTGCCTGCCTGCCTGCGTGCCTGCCTGCCTGCGTGCCTGCCTGCCTGCCTGCCTGTTTGTCCAACTATCTGTCTGTCCGTCTGTATATCGTTAACATGTGACTAAATGTTTGTAGCACCGTTAGACCAAGAATTTTGTAGGTAGACCACCAGTGCTCAGTCGACCGCAGTCGATCAGGTTTGACCAAATGACACCAACGCGTTTTACTGTCCCATAAGTGGACCTCAGTAAGCTCAGTGTCGCACAATACATGTGCACGTAGCAACTGTGTCAAGCTGATTGTTTTATCAAGCAGCCATTGTATTTGCCAGGGTTGCTTTTAGGTGAAAAACAGCAGAGTTTTTTCTGATAGTTCACTGGTTTGACGATCATTGCTCAGTAGCAAAACAAATCTAGAAAAAACGGGGGTTGGTTGGTACCTGCCGCTGTGCCATCAGTCTTCTAGAGAGTGTTCAATTGATCAAAGTGTGAATCAAACTTGTGTGACTGAAGCTGGTTTTTGGTGTTTGTAGACCCTAACGACGCAGCGGATATGGACTGACGGCCATTTTGATTGACGACGGCAGGTTGCATGTGTGGTGCGAAGGCTTTCATGTAGCACTCGTCTGTGTACAACATCAGGTCTTTGTGAACTGACTGACTCTCGTCAAACTAAACACTGTGGGTCTCCATCAAGGAATACCGATTAATGCCTGTTTTTGAGTCATGAAGGCTTTCGAGGTGGAAAACTTTGGTGTAGAGTTACGCACATTTTTAGGTACCTGCTCATCTGTCCTATGTAAACAAGGCGGTAACTTCCTCAGCTGGTGTTCCTACATTCACACACACACATTTGGACGTGTGACAATATGTGGCGAACTATCTAAAAGCACTCCAACAGGAAGTGGTTTCCAAAGAGTACATCCAATCTGCTTCCCTTTAGCTTCGTGTTGATAAAAAATAATGATTATATACATGTGAAAAAATTCTCGGGTCAAACCAATTGTGTTCTACTCCAGCCTTGTGTGTATGAGGACGCGCACTATCTGACACTGGAGATGTGGCCCCTTCAACCATTCAAGTGTGTAAAAATATGTCACAATCGCTGTTGTATAGCTGCGGAACCGCTTACAAATTGCGCATTTCTCCAAAGATCCAGTACTATACCGCGATTCGCATATTTCCGTTTGTCCGGCTTCTTCGCTGTGGAAACAACTGGTGGGCAAGCATTTCGTTGCCTGAGAACGATGTATGAAATCGTTGACCAGGAAACTCGGTCGGGTCGACAACTGTTACTCCCCTTAACGGCAACTCTGCCACGCAACTGTTCAGTGTTTACTGACTTTTGGTTCAGTCATGCCGTCAATACAAAAAAACTCGCGTCAATGAATAATTGCCCAGTTTATGCGTTCGTTCAAACAACCCGACTGATACAACAAAATAAGCAGTCCACAAGTGTGATCACGTGATCACACTTGTGGACTGCTTATTTTGTTGTATCAGTCGGGTTGTTTGAACGAACGCATAAACTGGGCAATTATTCATTGACGCGAGTTTTTTTGTATTGACGGCATGACTGAACCAAAAGTCAGTAAACACTGAACAGTTGCGTGGCAGAGTTGCCGTTAAGGGGAGTAACAGTTGTCGACCCGACCGAGTTTCCTGGTCAACGATTTCATACATCGTTCTCAGGCAACGAAATGCTTGCCCACCAGTTGTTTCCACAGCGAAGAAGCCGGACAAACGGAAATATGCGAATCGCGGTATAGTACTGGATCTTTGGAGAAATGCGCAATTTGTAAGCGGTTCCGGCTTTTGTATTTAGAAACTCATCTGTAGTTGTGAGGAGCTGATAGACAGGCTAGAGACGCGAGCAGAGTTCGTGCACTACGCGCAAACCCTGATTCATCTTTGTGCCAGTCACAAAGTAAACAATCGATCACAAGGATACAGAGTCATCTTTCCGAGTCATAGCACGAAGCAACCATCCACACAGACTGAAGTTTCTTAAGGCAGTATTAGTTACTCGATTCAGGCATCCAGTATACAATCAGAAAAGTCTGAGTGTCACTCTGAGATTACTTTGGTTTTATTGGTTCACCATACAGACACGTAACAAGCCCCGTTTTCTGTCTCATTTACACGTATCACGGAAGTGAATTTAACCGGTAACATCCTTGTTTTCAATGCTTTGTTCTGCGAGGCAGAATGCTTTAATGGTATTGTATGTAGCACGAGTTGAAGTAGACTTCGGTAGCTGTGCTGTCGACTTACACTCACTGAAAGTGAGGATGTGAACATATTGCACGAGTTTTGGGCACCGGTTTGAACTATTTATCATATGAGGTTCCAGTTCGCTTTTCGCTAAAGAGGACAGGAACAAAAAACATCAAATTTCTTGGTGTGCTGTCAATGCCGGTTTCGTGAACACTGTAAAATGAAATCCGCTTCTGAAGGATGGTCCACTAAGTTTGACATTTGAAACGCAAGTTAACATTCTCGAACACTATTCTATGGGATGCAGGATACATCCATTGACAGTAGTATATTCTGTCAAGATAACATACGGCGTTATTTTAAATACCGTCCGAGTTGATACGTGGGGTGGCCTTTGTGCAGTTGGCGGAGATCTGGAACTAGAGATCCAGCTGGGAGTAAGTTGGGTCCCTAGTTAAATCTAACTTAGTTTGCATCTGAGTGTAATTCGCGAATTTGTACGAGCGGAGGTGGACGGAAACCCCACTTAACCCCTCGAATGGATATGAGACATTTGAAATCTAACTTCCAACTCCGGCGAACAGACCAACAACCAAGCAAACCCTAGAGATACGCTTAACCGACGAGCTCCGAGAAGCATCGTTAGGTGGCTTCGAGCAACCTTATAGGTAGTATGTTCTTCTACACAAATAGCGTTGTGGTTTAAACCATGACCGTTCTTGAGTCGATCCGAGTTTTACTCAACACCTAAGTGGTTGTCGAGCCATCAGGAATAAGCCGTCGCGACAGGTCCACGTATAGACACAGTCTTCGTCAGGCGTCACAGATGGACTTCTTGATCAAGGTTACTTTGAACTAAAAATAACAACTCAGCCGCCGACTGAAAACAAAAACTTGTAGCAGGGAGCCTCAAAGTTTTCCAACGACCTATTGTCAGTTACATGAGGATAGAATGAATCTTCGTAGACTTCTTCCGTGTAGTTTCAGATGTGGGACATTGCCATTACTACATAAAGTTCAATGTTAAATTTTTTCACTCTGTCTGAGGATGTCAACTCGACTGGTGGTGACGAAACATTTGCAACAATGTTACCAAGCTCAGCAGACAATTCGATCGCCAACTAAACAACCAAATCAGGTGATTAAAATTTGCCTACCGGAACAAAATTTCACCGAACGACGTGCAACTGCCATCGGCCGTGGACAGTCCTAAAATGGTACGGTCATTTCATGTTCTAGAGGATAAGCACGCGAGTGATTCCAGATACCTTCTCAAGTCTAAATTTGTACTAACTGATAATCTGTTGTTCTAAAAATGGACAATTTTCCGTCATTCGGAAAATTCCCGGTATCTGAGAGAACGTGCTAGTCATCTTTTCTAGGCATTCACCTCTCTTCATGCAGGCGGCAACCAGTACTTTGTTAAGTTAACGGAATAGTGCGCGTTTCATTTGAACAAGCTATTTGTCATCTTATGGTGCTCAGCCCACCGTCAAAATCAAATTACTGTGCAAGTGAGTGTAGCTCGCCAGTTTCCTGCAATTTGGGTTCAAGTAGACCATAACTTTCAGGAACATTCGAGAACTGCATCTGCTTAACGAGCCGTAAGAAGGTCAAAACAGGTCGTGGGTTGTCAGCGAGTTTCCAGGATCCCTGTGAGTAGTTCCTTTTGAGAAAATCACTTTCACTGTTCTATATCATCCATATGTTCTACCTCCGTGACATACCGCAGCACGTGTTTCCAGTCCGTTTCAATGAGATGGGTACTTATAAGGAGAAGATGATAAACTCATCTCGTCTTCTACGTCCATCGGTTCTTACTGTCACATTGCTTTGAGAAAAACACTTACTACTAAACGGGTCAACCCTGGATTAAAAGTACATCTGGGGACCTTCAGGTATGAATCCGTCTACAAAGCTGTGTGCGCTATCCTGGAGACTGTTGGGTGTCACAAAATGGATACCGTGTTGACCAGCCCAATCCAGATTATCAGCCACGTGGTGTAGCTTGTAAAGTGCAGATACAACCGATGATTCGTTTGCACCGTTGAAGGAATGGAAACTGAGTAGTTGTTAACCGAATTGGCAGGACTGACAGCCTCAGAACAAACAGGTTGAGTTCCCTTAAAAAGTGAACACAAATATTGTAACTGTGTGCGAGGAGCTGTTATCAGCGACAGATTTAAAACAGTCATCGACCCTTTATCGTTCTGTCGTTCCATCCTGTTTGACTACTTTCACGCGAACCGAATTCATCAAAGCGAATTAAAATTTACATGGACTGAATGATGTTGGTTGTTGCCATAATGGTACAGTTCCGGTCGGTTGTATTCACTTCATGGTTAGCGTTAGTTTTTTGGAACATGTAACTGTCATCTGAAAGGCGAAATATTTTAAGGGTTCTCTCGCACACTGTAGACATGACACGATGAGAAGTCCGCTGATCGTTACTCACCAACACTGGATCCGCTAATGAGTAGGTGGACAGAGATCATCAAGATGGACCAAGGATGAAACGACAGTTGTTAATCAAAAGTGATATGAATTCGGAACCCAGCTTGATTCCGCCAGCGTATTTCAAAATCGTACGTTTCCATCGAGTTCAATTGTGAGCGGAATTCAATTTTACTCCCCTCTAGGTTGGCGAAATCTGTGGGGTCAGATACAAGTGTTGCGTTTATTCAGTTTTTATTGGTGTATAACCAGCGAATTTGCAATGAGATGGCCAAGAAATGGGTCTTTGACGAAGTAGAAGGCTATTCATTGAGAGAATACAACAAGCACTGCCTGCCAGTATGCCTGGGCCATGTGTTACGCATGCCAGATGACCGCGTGCTGATTAAAAGTGGTAGAAACTTGGAGGTAGATAGAATTTGATTGGGCAGAATGGAATCAAGGATGCTACGAAATGTCTGCGTGCTTTTGGTACTGTCCGCCTTCCAAATGGGGTCCGCGTGACCCTCCCGGTGTTTGGCTGTAAGTACTGAACGATATAGCGGCTAACCGATTTCAATGCCGTCCATAGTTCTGGCTGAGTGTTTGAGGTGTAGGCACCTCGGATGTTTGTTATGGGCTAGCCCCAGGTCCCCCTCCCTCTAACATTTCTTTCTCCTTTCTATTATGAGACATTGTTGAGATAAACTAGCATGGCTGTGCGGTAGTGAAGCACCGGTGTTCTCATCTGGTGTTTCTGTCAATGACCACGACGACTGTCGTGTGTTATTTTCACTTGATCAGCTGAAAAACGGGATCGTACTAATCTGTTGAGACAACATTAGTCCCATCTAGACAATTTAGATCACCAACTCTTGAGTTTTGTAGGCTGATCTTTGGTTGACCGTCTTTCTTTCCAGAGTGTCCTTCTTAAAGAGGCTGATTACTTGTGGGAGGGCAACGCTAAGAGACGTGTTCTCCTTACTGAACATTTCGATCACCGTGAGTGAACTTGTTCGGTCATGAGGTCGATGATGATTGTAGGCACATTTTGAAGAAGAGCTATTTTTCGATAAATACACACTCATTTGCAAACAGATTTGGTTTTTGCGAGAGACTCACCTGGAACCCAACTGAATCTTTCGTTTGTGATGTTTCCAGGCGGCAACTGAATGTGCTAGTTGTTGTGTTTTTTTAATGCCACGCTTTCACTCTGTGAGTTTAAACTTTTGGACGATTTCAACTTGTGACAAACAACGTCGCACGCAATATCGTCCGAGAAATTTAGCCTAAATGGAGGACCGTTGGGTCGGTTTAGACCCGAAGTTAGTGCACTTTTTGATGTCACCATGAAAGTATACCGCGATAACTCGACTGTCCTACCAACTGAAACACGAGACGAACTTTCTGAAGCGCATTCAGTTGACTAATTGCATAAGTGAGAGATTCGACTGGGATTCAACTAAGTGTTACTTTGAAACCAAGTTAATGTCCAAATGAGTGTAGTTCGCGGATCCCTCAGGGGGAGGGCTAAATTACTCTATTGGATTAATTCAATAAGGGCCTTTATAGAATCCGTCACGCAAGACAGCCTGTACTTTTTAATGTCACCACTAGTGCATCCATCAAGTGCCTCAATCGATCGTTTCGAATCGGGTTGTTGAGTGATTATGTGTTGTACTACCTAGTTGGACTTTTTCTTTCGAGGTCATATCGCGGTGAGTTGAAAAAAATGGCTGTGTCCGATCGATACGAGGGCGTTACCGTCATTCATTTGATGATGGACTTCGGTTCAGCCTAACTAAAGTTGTGCTGAACAATTTGAGGCCCACCTGTCGTTTGATGCTCCTCAAAACGAACAAAGTTTTCAAGTTCGCTTAACTTCTTTGGGCGCCGTGGTTGAAACTAGATCGAAACACGAAATAAAACCATGACTTCAACTCCCTGATGTGTTCCTGCCGAGCAACTGGAGTGGTGTCCTTTTGGTCTATTTGTCTCGTACAGCTCCCGAGCGTCACCAATATAGAAGCTTATGAAAGCTGTGTTTGGACAGGACAGAAGACCTTTCTGTGGATATCAAATCATCATTCTATCATTTTGTGATATCGTGCTATACCGACCGAAATCTTCAGTATGCGATTGTGTTACATTTTGCGTATGTATTAGCTTTGATGGTTTATATAGACAGTCGTCGTTTTGAGCACAGTCTTCATTCAGACAGTTATTAGCTGTTTAGTCTGATAGTTTCACATGGGCGTTGGTCAAAGCCGGGGTCGCCATAACCATGTGCCTTGGGTTCACGTATCTGGCGCGCGCGCTTGTGTGCGAACAACTACAACCTTTACAACGGTTGACTTAAAGGTTACTTAACCTAGTGAAAAGATGTACCAGAGCGTGCTCAGAATGAGCAAAACTCTGGAGGAGCACAAACCACAAGTATGTGGAAGTTGGTCGAATCGAATGAGACGGAATCGGGCTGGGAAGAGTAGTGTATCACAAATTTATCCATGTGCATCCAAGCCAGAAAGAAACATGTTTGGGGGATTCAGTCTGACTTCACACCAAGGCGACTTTCTACAAACCACAGCAATTTTTACACAAGTAAAAATGTTAGATTGAACATTAACAGAATACGACGTTTTCAGTAATTAGTGTAGTAAATATTTCGGTGGAAGAAATTACTCAGTGAAAGTCGGATGGGAGACAGTTTTTCGCCTGGGTCTTTTCCGAAATGCGATAAATGTTGATGGACATAAAACTTGCAGGGTTTGATGGTAAACTTGGTAGACTTACATGAATGGCTGCTGCTCACCATTCACTAGAGGCGAGATGTTTGGGGTGACACACAGAAAAGTGGATTGGGAAGTCATGAATCGTGAAACTTTACTCTCCTTTTTGTCTCCACCCGATCACCGGATAGTCGTTCGAATGAAGCTATATGGGTTTTCCTAGACCAGTATTTGTGTAGATGTGTTCAGGTGGAGCTAGAGCAGTAGTATCACCAAACACAAGAAGAATTTACTTGCAAATTAACTCTCAAAGGTCGCGACACTTCCATTATTCTTCTCTTAGTTAAGTTAGAAATCAAATCCTAAGGGCTGCCGTTTTTTAAGTTCACCTGATTTAAAGAAACTTCAAAATGGCCAGACATTTTGAATTTACTGGGCTGTTGATCAGGATAATGATTACGTTGTTTTTTTGATAAAGTTCATCTCTACCGTTACTGTGGATGTCACAATGAATCCAAGTTCCTCAGGTTTCAGATCGGGATCAAATCTATTTAGAAATACGTAAAATGCCTGCAAAATGGCAAAGCGGCGGGCTATCAGCTGTATGAGTGGACGTAAAATCTGAAACGATCGGCCCTCGATCGTTCGATTTTCATTAGAAATGAGCCATGCCTCTTTAGAGGATGGTTAGGCAGTGGTTGTCCGGATGACAGTGAATGAGCGCGTAGGGAGTGGATTAGGTACACAACCAGGCTACATTACTCCGTATCAGGAAGGATTTAGTCTCCGAGCTCAGCTTCCACGGCCGTTCAGAGGCTCATTCAATGTCGATTACAAATTCTGTAGAGCAGATAAATACACCCTGTTTTGGGCCGCATTTTTAGTTATCTTGTTAATATATGACCAGAATTAAAAAGTACACTTAGGTGGCATAGCGAGAAAGCACCCAGTGGTTTGGGCTGAGTGTCGACTGAAGAATATGGTTCAAGTGTATTTCTCTACTCAAGCGTCGTTCTGTTGCTGGTCCTGACGACCTTCCACCTGCTCTGTTCAAGGATGGCGGTGGGTTTCTCAGCCTTATTTAGCTTATTTGGGTCCACCTTGGAAAAACAGACCGTCCCAGGAAATTGGTGTGAATCGATAATTGTGCCCATTTTCAAAAAAGCCACTCGCAATAAACGTAGTAACCACAAAGGTGTTAGTTTGACTACTGTTGTGACAACGCTTCTGGCGTCACTGATTCTTCGTCGTCTTACGATGGCACGCAGTACCTTGACTCGTGAGAATCAAGCTGCATTTCGATCGGGTAGAGAGTGCGTTGACCACAACTTCACGCTTCGTCAGGTCTTAAAACAACGCCACGTGCACAGAGGACCCACAATTTTGGTGTTCCTTGACTTGAAAGTGCGTTCGATTCTTTCGATCGATCAGTGCTGTTGGCTACACTCACTCAACAGGGTATGCCTCAGAAGTACGTGGTCATAATCCGATCCTTATATTGACATATTTCTGGGAGTTTGTGAGTGTTTGGTAAGCTCTACAAAAGCTTCCCTACAAAAAGTGGCATCCGAAAAAGATGTCCACTCTCTCCATTCTTGTCCAGTTTAGTCACTGATGTTGTCGGTATTTGACGACTTCCTGGATGGGGTCCCCTTGATCCTGCCTGTGCTTGGCTGGAGATATTGCAAGAAATAGCGACTGATCAATGTCAGTGGCGTTCGTGCTGTCAGTTTCTTCTCAGATTTTCCGACTGAGCGTTTAGATGTGTAGGCACCTCAGCTGTAGTCCCCTTACCCCACACACTCTTTGCTCTTTTTTTGACACGGATTTTGCTGTCTCCGGTGATAATGATGATGATGATGGTGGTGACGATGATGGTGATGATGATGATGATGACGATGATGATTGATGATGACATGCCTGGCCTGACAATCGCAGAGGGCCTTCAATGAAGGAATTGCATGGTCAAGCCGCTCAAATCTGCATAGAGAAGAAGGTTCACTTTATGCAAAAGTGGTCAGCTCATCTTCCGAGCTCCCAGAATATGTGTTGATTTTTCTCGTGTGCAAAAGCACACTTCAACGCATCCAAAGGCCTATGTGACCAATTCGACGATGATTTATCCACCTTTCGTTACGGTCGGTACCAGGTAAACCCTCATTTCCCTAACACAGATCGCCCCCCTACAATGGGTTAGGTGACCCCGTTGGCAACGATATCCACTCGCTTTAATAAGGTAACCATTCATCAACACATGGTGTGTCATTTTTCTAAATATCGTCTATTGTAAACGATATACAATAGCCTCGCACCATCTAAGTTGTCCATTGTATGCCTAACAGTTATGAATTACAGCCAGAGACATGGCTTTTCAAACTTATCAAGAAACCCATTCTGCGAAAAATCATTTTTGATGAAACGATTACTTAATGAGTAATCATGCGAACTTTAGAAAATTGGAAAATTCTGTTGTATAAGAGAGTTTTTGAAATGTCGGGTGGATAACAAATTTGTTTGTCTCGATGTGCAGAGATCTTCATTCATACTAGGGATTGGGTCGGCTGATGATGATGGTTTTAACGTAGAAGAACAACGCCCCTCTAAGAAACTGGCTGAGGTAACGATGACAGTAGTATAGCAACATAAGTAATTCGCCACAATCAGTCACAAGTCTCTGTTGTTAAAATTTCGCTTCCCAGGTAAGCTGAGTGAATTTCACTGTAAAAATGGAGTGTATTTTAAATAGGTAACCTCCCGAAGATAAGAACATTTGTGAGATCGTTGTGGAGAATAGCGCGTTGCAGGTAAACAGCAGGCTGTTATTTTTTGTGTATTGTCCTGGATAGAAAAAGTGAGATATGTCGCGTCCGTAAGCACCAATGTAGTTTTGGGCAAAACGCAGGTCATTTAGGCGAGTTGGTAATGCGATTACGCCAGTCGGGTTCCTTCTTAGTTGGTTAGTTCACGAAAAAAAATTGACAACTAGGAGTGGATCGGAATAAATTGTATTGAATTGTCACAGTAGGCTCGATTTTCCCCGACCAATGGAATAGTCTTCTTCATCGAGAGCATGCGTCTGCCGTAACTTTTCCGTTAATTTTCAGTTTGAACGAAATTTGGCGAACTTTGTAACAGTTTGGGGAAGATATTGCAATAATATTAGACATAATTTTTCACCAGACGACCATTTGAATAGACCACTTAGAGTGATTCCAACACCTGTAGGTCAAATTGCGCAACATTCGCCGTACTAGTTGTCGTCTCCTCAGATTTTCTCACCCCACGTATTACGGTGTTCGATAGATCACAGAGAAACAGCGCAGTTCTGGTAGCTTTTCATGAATTCGCTTCATTCAGAATCTGGTTTACTGGTCGACTTAAATGCCGTCCACAATCAACCTTATGTGCAAAATGATTAAAACAGACGACGGACTTTTGAGAAAGCCATCGAAAGACTTTTAACGAAGGCCGTCGGGACAACTTGGGCTAACGAATTTGTTGAGGAATGACAGCTGACCGAATCAGTGGTAGAAATATACTGTCTAGATGTAACATGCTGCTCATTGGTTGCTGAAAACTGTTTGAGGATGACTATTATGAACGAGAGATTCATTTGAGTCTCCCGTCAAAACACATTAGTATACTAGTATGCCAGCTATCGATAATGCATTGTGATTGTCTAGTTTACCATCTATTTTGCTTGTTTAATTATGCCATAGAAGGGCTGCTTGGGGGGAAGAGATGACCATACGATGATACGATCAAATCGAAAACTCCCCCCGCACACTGGCACAGAGGCAAACACAGAGCTTCAGTCGATTGCCTTTAACTACGTTCAGCAATTCATAGCGATACCCAATTGTTCGACCATCTCTAATACATCCAAATGGAATACGTAACGAAATATGAATGATATGGTAGTCTCTAGTGGTTGCCACCCTGTTACTATTTCATCTCCTGATATGTCAAAACAGCCCTATTTGGCTCGGGTATGCACTGCATACCTCTGCTGCCCATTCAGTGCGACGATTACTGAGGTGATTTATTCTGCGGGGAGTAGGACCTGGCTATTGATTCCACTCGACACCAGGACTGATGTTCGACTGTGACACTGTCCCTAGGTAAAATTCAAGGCATATCCAACCCAAGCTCCGGCTAATTGTTTCGCTTTTGCTTTACATCACCTAGCTCCACTTAAGCAAAGACATCAATTCAGTACCGTGAAAAACACCCTGAAGTCACTTGTTCAGTTGCACGTGAAACTAACATGATTATCAGTACTGCACTTGACCGTTTGGCCTCCGAACCATGTGTGTAGAACGAATAATCTATTTACGATCGTCTCTCCTCCAAGGTCACACGCAGAGAGTGATTGGTAGGTTGTGGGAATCCGCTTATCGTTAGCCACATAGTTTCAAAAATATTAACCACATGTCTATTGATTTTTCAGTTTTTGACACTTGATGACCCGCCATATCATTTCTCGTTTGCTTCTAATGAAACCCCAGTTGCTCCTTACCGTGAGCTGCCCATTGGCCTGAGAGCAAGAAAAAAGCAACAAATTAGTGAGTGTGCATAAGCGATGTGACTGGTTGCGTGGGCCGTTTTTAACGAAACCCAGGGCAAAATTCAGGTCCCCCTCACATTGCACCGTCATTGCATGGAAGTACACGCAGCGTCTTGTCCTCGAAACGTAATCCACTCTGGGAAGTTGAGTGCGTTTGATGTTTCGGAATATACCCATCCCCCCGGGTGGTAAAACATTCAGCTGCATGCGTCTACTGTTACCAATAATCGGTTGATGGGGTGACTGTCCATGAAACCAGGACATGTTATCATCTTCTGGTTATTTGGTCAACGTGGACAACCCTCAGAAGTCGTTCCACTAAAATGGAAGTAATTTTCGAAATACGAGTTGATAGTTTTGAGGCTTCCGTAAAGGAATCTAGAATCCGAATATTATCTGCTCTCTTTCTACAGGTTAACCACATACCTAACTGTGGTATACTGACAAACAAATTGGGACTATTGCTCAGTCTGCGCGATTATGAACGACGATATCAACTTCGTTACGGGAGAGCCCCAGCTGTGAGCATGCATGATTTCTTCCCGGAAACCTACATTGCGGATGACCCGGTTGAACGTGACGCCTTCTATGCGGCTTATGAAAGTAAGTGCTACTTCATCTTATGTTTCCAGTGCCTGATAAAATCTATTTTCGGCAACCCGTTGCTTGCACAAACTAATAATTTAGACAGGGTCAGAATTGTATTTTACGCTTGAGCTACTCAAAGGTTTAGAGTAGTTGTAAATGATGGCAGAATTTGTAGGACTGGTATTCACACGAATCTCGTTTGAACGTTTTTTTTTTCCTCTTCTGGAGCAGTTATTCTGGTGAGTCCACACCGAGGTGAAAGAAATAGCCTCGACCTTTGCTGTTATTACAGTTCCTGAGTAGTGCATACCCTTTGTCTTGGCGGGATTTGAACCATGGACATGCGAGATGCAAGGCGAGCGTGTGACTGCAACTCGAACAAGACATCTAGACGGAAAATAACCAAATTCTTTATTAGGAGTAATTGGACCACGGATCCATCTGGAGTCAGGAGTGTGAAAGTTCTATTGTATTTCCTCCACACAACTGGTCTAACCATATTATTGGAGGCTGTGATGTCGCTACCCCCGAGAGGGAACGGGTTAAAATAGGTCGGTCCTAAAACCACCAATTCCAACTGCAATTGGTTGATCATTACTGCTACTGAACTATTTAGTTTAGTATAAAAACTAATAAGGCTACACTCGATGCGGTTCCATACACATATGCTGGACGCAGCGGTACTGGGAGTCACACTTCTATGCCTTGTTCTCTGTACCGTCAGGATAGCCAAATTTCCGCTGACGAGTAGGTAAGACGGTCGAGAATAGCCCGCCCGGACAACCCACTTTCCTAAAGGCCAAAAATAAAGTTCCGTCCATCACTGTGTGACGTTCCGAGTCACTGTCTTTTCGCAGCCTCCTTCAATTAGCTGCCCTTTTTTGTTTGGTCTAGAGAATCAAAGATGAGGATTTCCCACCACGGCACTGGTAAGACCGCCAAATTGTAGATTCACAGCACACCTGTCTCTGAAACTACGCTCTCAACCCCAAGGTCTGCACACAAAATCACATTCCGCTAGTGTCTGTGTACTACTCACCTAGCTGGAGACATCAGAGTTCACCGTCAGCGGGCGAAACTGTCTGAACAGCTCTGGGCTTCTGATTATACCGCAAAGGACTTCCAGCCAACTTCCAACGAACTTACCAACCTGCACAAACTCTGCTGCAGACCTTCGAAGACTGCCTGACGATATCAGATATCACAGTTGTTCCTGGTGACCTTAACTAACCAGTGAAAAATGAGCGCCAATTGGCAGGACAGATATAACCAGGCTGTTTAGCCTACGGTCTGTTAGCAAAACAATGATTTGCAACAAAAACAATTAGAACTTGTGTCTTGGCTCCCTCGAAAATCAGCAATCTCCAGACACCAGGTAGTGAGCTATCGGTATCGATCGAGTGTTGGAGACTCTCAGCCCTCTTGGGACAACTGCACACACTCCGACTTGGGTTCCAGTTCACTTGAACTTCCGCGAGTAGATTTAGAACCTGCTTGGCAATCCTTGGTAGAACAAGGGTGTAAAAGCCACTTAGCTGAACTGTCCTCAAAAGAGATTCTGACCGAAGAGACACGGTTGAATGACCTTGACTACAATTATTCAGCATGTCCACCCGTAAACCCAGTAACGGAACTAGCGACGAAGACATAGATGGTCTGCATTGATTGGCCAGAAATCTGAAAACAGACTTGAAGACGAGAAATGAGAAAAGTCAAGTAAATAAAAAAGGCTTTCACTATTGAAAGCGCCAGCGTCCTGTTCAGGTTGCTCGAAGGACCGGTACAAAGACAGCAACAGTAAGCCAAGAGACCCATAAAGTACACCTGTAGCCTAGGTGTTGTAGTACACACTGCTCATAAGGTTGCTGAAACTCCTTCAACAATCTCATGATGTCTAGATAATCTATTGTGATATTACAACAAATGAACAGTGAGGCGGTCTCTTGTAGCATTTTCAATTGAGGGAGATCGCCACAAACTAGCTGAATGCAAACGAGAATATCTGGTAAACACCTGTGGCCTAGTTACAAACGAGGGCAGGACACCTTGAATTTCACTTCAGTGGGCCTTATTTTCTAATGGTACTGCTGACATCCTCAGTAAATCTGGAATGGAAAGTCAACTTCCCGCGTTTCCGTGGGGGGAGTATATGTAGAAATCGATAATGTCATTTAAGTCCAGAGAAGGCGGGAAAGCATTTTCTATGGTAATACGTGTGTGATGCGTTGCACAGGTCTTGGAGAAATGGCAGCTTCAGCTTTGCGTTCTGCTTGCAATAAAAAGGCAATAGAAAAGGTTTTCACCCTTCGACAACTTTACAAATATCGTCGTACATACTGATGGTCAAAAACGATCGTCTTTCTTGACCTGAAAGCATCATTCGACCCAATCAGTTGCTATGTTTTGCCAAGCTACCAAACTAACGAATGCATCCCAATACTTTTGCGCTCGCGTTTTCCATCACCGAATCTAGTACCCGTACAGTTCCACAGAGTTTTACACAAAAACTGACCTTCGGCGGGACTGACATTTCTCGCCGTTTCTCCAAAACTCAAAATCACAGTGGTGACCGCTTGAACTGTCCAGCTGCCGATGACAGGAATGAGAGAAACCCAGTGAGTACGGCGATGATGCTGCATGGTTTGTTCCAGACTTCGACACAGGCCAAATTGTATTGTTTCATTTGTCGGGCCTTGTTCCCAGTCGACGGATGCATTTTGCACCATATAATGGGAGCATTCCGCAAGTGCTAACCGCTTGTTACCGCGTTGCTGAAACGAGCTCCCAAGTACAACTATTCTGGGAGCTACGCCCTTACTTTCCGTAGTTTTACTGACGAATCGGATATTAGAACCAGGATGGCCTGTTCGATTTAACAAATTTGGCCCAGATGTCACGTGATCCCGTCGAAAGTAGAATGGCTCAGACTGCTGCGATGAAACCAGTGCAGTTCAACCGGTGTAAGATGAGGGTGGGATAGGATGATTATCCGCGTTGGTCGAGCGCCTGCGCAGTGTTGCACAGGTGTGGCAGGAACTTGTTATTGTTCACGTCGGGGTAGGTCATAGGGTATTTACAACTGCAAGTTTTCCCTATAAATGAAGTCCATCTATGCTGAAAAACCGGGGAGCACCGTGTAGTTGTTTCATCCTTACTGGGAATGGTCAGCGGTGCGCACCTTACGAAATTATGAGAGGTTTTCGAACACCTCATCATTCGACCAAGCAATGCTGAGCAGCGGTGCAAACAGCTGGCACTTGTATGGGATTTAGAAAGCCATCTATTCGAGGTGCATATGGCTGTTCGACAAAACTTCATCGGTCTTCTTGACTCGGCAGTGCAACGCACGTGCTCCTAGCCCGTTTACACACCCGATTAGTTCTACCAGAAACTGAATGAAATGAAGCCACAAGTGGAAACGTTTTGACGTTGTAAGGGAGTTTGATGCATCAGTTTTCTTGGTCAAGATGGCATTCGCCATTTATTTTGATGGATGACCAAATCCTCACCCAACCGGTGGTTGCAGACCCCCTCTGATAAGTTCAAATCGCCAGATAAGTGACAGTCTTGTGATTATTTAGACGCTTTCAGTTCGTAAATCTGCTGTGCCCCGTTCGTCTCCGATACGCAACTGTTCCTAGTGAAACTTCGTCGTTTTTTACGGGTGAACGTGGTCTATGGCCGCTCGAATAACGAAAATATCGTAGGCGTTTCATGGTTGGAAAGCAGAGCAGAACAAAGCAACGTTCTCCCTCGGCTGCCCAGAAGCTGGGTACAACCGATTACTCCGGATTCCCTGAGTCGACTGAGGTTTTTACCCGCTTTCATGCTGATTCTTACTGAAGAGTTCAAATCAATAAACCACCCATGTTCGTCTCTGTCTCTCTTCAGGCAGTGAGACAAAAGTCTGGATCAGTAAACCAATTGCTATGAATCAAGGCAAAGGAATATTCCTTGTACGTGATATCAACGTATTTAAAACCGCTTTGGAAGATCGTGACAATGAGGCAAAAACATTATCGATTGGACTTCCCCCCAGATTAATCCAAAAGTGAGTAATCTGTCCCACCTGAACTCAAGATTTTCATTCGAATTGAATTTTATGGAACAGTGTCATAACTGGAAGTTTGCTTGGATAACCATGCTTTATCTTCCCTCCCACCCCAATTTGTCACCTCAGATATATTGCACACCCGCTTCTTGTGAATGGCCACAAATTCGATATCCGTTGCTATGCTCTTATTGCCAATGCAATGCCCTATCTGGTTTTGTATCACCCTGGTTATGTTCGACTATCAGCGCACTCGTACCACCTCAGGGATGACAATCTACAAACACATTTGACCAATCAGGTGAGTGAATGCTAACACATGTATTTTCAGATATGCCTATTGGCTTTTGCTTCTTGCAGTGTCAACCTCAAGGTGATTGGCTGAAAGCCGCAGTAGAAAGTTTTTTTCTGGTAGACACCCTAGGGTCCGATTGGCTGAAATAGAACGCATCAAACGACCGTAAATCTTGTCCAGCTATGCTGAACAGACTTTTATACACATTGTCTGTCCATTTTGTGTAGACCCAAACTGATGAAGTATTTCGGTTTGACTTCTATCGACCGTTCGATAACAGGGACTCCATAATCGATAGTTCTGGAAGGCAGAATCACGCGTATACAGCCACACCACAGATTTCGTAGAGTTCGAATAGTCTTCCCTACACACTATCTGCTCATTTCACCCGCATCGAGCATGTTAAATTTTCATCAGGATTGAACAAATGACCTTGATTGTGAAATATTCGGGAGTTGCACAACTTCTAGATTTTTCTCCGTCAAATTCAGCACTTCCTGGGTCCACACTTGCTTGTGAAATATCTTTTATGTAGACTAGCGGATTCATGGCCTAACAGAACTTCGCAGTTTGCTGAATATGCTTTTTGGGTCGCTGGGTTCCAGTTTCACTCTTCACTCTTCAGATTTTTGTCATCCTTACCAATGAACCTAGGTAAAATGGTAAATTCTTGTCTGTTCCGGGGATATTCGGATACTGCCATCAGAGTGTCTTTCTAATTTCTGGTTAACAAGTCACTAGGGAGTGGCATCCACCGAACAGAAGTCAGAACTGAGGGAATACACTCATTTGCATACCAGTTTCGTTTTGACGAGAGACTCACCTGGAACCCAGCTGAATCTCTAGTTTTTAGGCTGTTGAATGGTTTTCAGCAACCTTATGAGTAGTGAATTACTTAAGTTATTCGCAACGCCAGCTGCGCCAAGTCGGCAGAAACGCATAAAACCTCGTTCTTGTTGGTTGACCAGATTGCGTTTGATCTGTTCACCGAGCTTGGCAATTGGCTTGTCAACGTTTCGTCCCCAGTCGAACAGACCTTGTCAGTGCGCAGTTGAGTTCTTTTCGTCAGCCAATCAGCGCTGAGCATAGTCCGTGCGACCAACGCCACAGCACCTGTCGCAGGGAATAGCCTGACTGGCTGCTTCAGTGTACTGTACCACTGAAAGGTCTGTTGCAGTGGGGCGAAAAGTGGGGATTCGGCTCAAGGACGCGAGAATCAACTGTTTTTACTTCATTCAATCGAGCCATTCAGGAAAACCGCTCAAACAAACGAACGGAAAACAGACATAAATAAGACAGCGCGTACGATGAGACAATGATTTCAATGACGAGCCATTCAACGTTCTGTTGATGCTTGTTGACTGACCGAGTGCATAAAGGGGGGGATGTGGCGCATTTTCATAAATTTGCTTCTGTCGTATAAGAATAAATCAGACGACCTACCATCGATTTTGCGGCATCTGTTAGATGCCATCTAGTCAACAAACCAAACCGTTTAGGAACGATCCTCCGGCAAGGGGTGTCACAGCGACAGCAGTAAGTAAAACGCAACCTGACTAGTCGCTACGTTTTGACAATATCACATGTTGGAGTTTGTCACAAGAGTACTCTTCCACGGGTGTTGTTGTTTTTTAACCGAACTGCGGAATAGCCACTTTTGCTGATGGATAATAAACGAATGATCACCATGTTGTGCACGGTGTTGGTGTTCTTAATTCCCAATCTGCTAGCTTAATATGGGAGAAGGAAATGGAGAATCCCCACATATCACCATCAATCAATAAGTAGCTCAGCGGGAGAGTAATTTCAAAAGATGAGTGAGTTAGCCTTCTGAATAGTCGGTCCTCGAGGAACGAGAGGCAATAACGGGACACTGACTTGTGTGTGAACTAAGCGGCCTTGATGTGAGTGGTTGTCATTGCACTCTCGGATGGTGTGCTGCTTCGTTCGTTTACTTCTCGTGTCATTATGAAATTCTTCATACAGACTTTTTGACCCGAAGACTTGCCTTGTGTATACTGGCCGATTTCCCTTCTCTTCATTGGTTGGACTGCGTGGCTATGTTCTATTTTATCGACGCTACGTATTTCGGTATTCTCACCCGTTTTCCAGTTAAGTCACATTCCAAGTTCGTCCTAATTTTCATTCAAATGGGTACCGTAGTAAACTCTGTTCACCAATCACACTCTGAATTTGATATCAATTTGGCGATTGTAGTCATTTCGAACGCAAGTTTAGTGAAGGCAGAATCCTTATAGGTCATTCTACCTCAAGATGGTTCCTGGTTAAAGCGCGAACCTACTGATCGGAAGGCCCGTCTTTTGAACCCGATATCTGCATCTCAACTGCTCTGGTCCAGGTTTGGCAACTCGGCAGTATCTCAGCTCTTGTGTTTCCTTCTGTTGGCATGGTAGCTGGGCACCGAAAGGGTGCTGCAGCTGAACCATTATTTTCCCTTCAATTCTACCTCGTCCAGTACGGCTGCGGGCCAACACCACACGAATGCTCTTGCGCAAGACTGTCAAGGAATACAGTCCGATATACGGTCTGACATATAAAACAGCTAAAGTAGGTAATTTATAGTTCCGCTGAACAACATAAACCGTGTAGGAAAAGTTGTTGAATAGTTTTCAGAAACCTCATGAATAATGTTGGGTCAAGTTACGAAGAACCCATTTATCTAGGTAGCTGCAAAGTGGAAAACATGCCCGGGAAAATGGTGTGGCAGATATCACTTAAAAGAACTGACTACTGAATAAATGATTCATATATTGCTCAATAGCGAGTGCTTGTGAAAAACCACTGAAATTCGTTAGCTCAACTAACTGGACCGACGAATGAAACAGTGCGAGCTCGAATCGTTGATGAAACAGGTCTGTCTCCACTGAATACGGTGATCATTGATAAGAGACGTTGATATTGTGGACCACAGTTTTCTTAATGCCTTCTCAATACCGTGAGCCCGAGTTTGGATAACCCCTTGATAGCCTGCTGCGCTCAGCCAAACCAGAAAGCCAATGAACGTGCGAATCAGCTGATCTAGTGAACGCTGACGCGTACAGGAGTGTCATGTGCAGCCAAAAACGGGCTGTCTATAAAGCTCACGTGGAAAGTTCTAGGCGGGCCAAAACATGATACTAAAAATAGAACTCTTCTGTCAAGAACAAGTGAAGAACAGCCAATTAAATCTGTGTCAGCGAATACGGCTATTCCATTGGCAGTCATGTAGTCCATTTACGTTTGGAGCTGTTTGTCCTAATACTTGAAAATACAATATGGGATATAACCTTTCAGAGCCTTTGCTGTACTCCTCATGGTGGTATGTGCGTTTGAATTTCCCCACAGCATTGCTAAGTTTTCAGTTGAGATTTCGTTCTGTGGGCTGATCCACTCTATGCTGAAAGGCCGAGAAGCCCTGTGCAGCTATTAAGAATGGTCAGCAGTGCGCATCGTACAGAAATCCGGGGAGTTTAGAACCCACGACCTCCCGGCTAGTAATTCGAAGACCTAACCGTTCGTTTACGAGCGGCTGATAGCCTTTCAATCAGTGTCTTTCTCCAGCCTCAGGAACGGAAATTATAGCAAGCTCGCTGGACAGCGTCAGCAACTTTCACGGAACCTCTAGTGAAGAGGAGAACTGACTTAGGCTGAAAGTTAAGGGCCATTCTTCCCCGTTTGAGGGTGAGTAACGGAGGGTTTCGGAGCGTCGGTTGTCCTAATGCAGCACTAAAATGGCCTTACTTTTGGTTGAACGTCAGCACCGTGACATTGATTTGTCTAAGAAGGTATACTACTGTTAAACTTTCAAGTAGTTATATTCCATACAAAATATACGTCGTTCCCTTATAAATATCACAGAGCTGCCTCCTTGTCATCGTCAAACTTGCCCGCTTCCATCCACAAACTACCCTACCTTTCAGTACATTCAGAAGAAGTCGCCCAACTATGCTCAGGTGAAGAATGAGACGGTTTGGACGATCGACCAGCTGAATGACTACATAAATCGATACTACCGAGTATCAAAGTGTCTTCCCTTCGATTGGGTGAAGACCGTGTTGCAAGTAAGTGACCGATATTTGCGTTCCTGTTCTATCGAGTATCTTTGGACTATGAATGTCGGAATTTCCAAACGTGTCCATATACAATATCTCAATCTTTAAAAATGTTGACCCTTTAGCCCGTGCACATTTAATCCCCTAGTAACCATCAGCAAACCTGGGAAGGTCAACCTAGAAAGTATTTCAGACCAAGAATTTCAAATTAAAATAAGCTACCGCACAGACTTCAGTGGTAAGGGACATTTCTAGCAACAACTTCAACCCCATTAACGTTTTAGTAGTCAATGTGAAGCAAATTAAACCAATGGATCACGATAGGTGCGTTTTTTTTATCTCCTTTGTATGTTGATCGTGTGTCTCATAATTCAACGTCTCGTGTGCGCAAACTTACTAACTATACGCGATGCAACTCAAACCCCGAAACAAAAACAAAACTTGATCTGTGGTTGCAGAATTTTAAACTTTTATCCAGACGCAAACGGTAACAGGTTGTTCAACTGGTAGATCCTATGGGAACTGCTGATTAATTAACGCGAAACGAATCGTTCGACTGTAGCACCCTTTCGACTCATAGCTTCCTTGCCACCCAAAGGAAGCAGGCAGGAAGGAAAGAGGCCAGGTTGCCCAAGCCTAGACAGGAACAGAGGTCGGTCTTGAACCACGGACATTCCGGTTAGTAAGTTCGCGTCTTAACCCCTGAGCTTTCTCGAGCTCATCGATTCCCGTAGTGAATAAATGTTGAGGAGAATATGAGATTTTAGAGGGCGATTTCTTCGCCAGACACCATCTAAGGACACCTATGGCCAGTAAACTCTCCTGCGGTTGCTACAGTCACGGCACAACGTCTTTCTAACATTCCTTCACATCCTCGAATGAAGGACGCTCTTTGGTGAAGATATTCCCAGGCAAGGAACCTCACCACGGGCTTGGATGTTGATACGTATATCCAGGATGACTATCACACAAAAACAGCCAAGCCGTTGTAACACTCTGCACATCATGCAGCTACGCCACCCTCTTTCCGGATGTGACTTGATTTGGTTTGTCAATTTTCTGAAGGACAAATTACCTTCGAGCACGTAACACGCGTGTGATCCGAAATATTGCCACTTAAGCCGCAAAGTACGACAGGACAACAAATGCGAATCGCTTATTTCTACAGTTCTCAATATTTAGCATTTTGTCGCAATTTTTGGGTGAATTGCCTCCACACAGCCAATTCCGTCTGGGTAGACGGGATCAAATTAATCTTTTAACCCAGAGGAGAGGTTCCAGCGGTAAACACGTGGATACATCTTGCTGATACATTACTATATCTAGTCCGACCTAATCAAGTTTTTTTTCTGAATGTTTGGGCATACACTGTAGTCTCGATTACCAACTTCAATGTAACCTGAAAACATCCGACGACACCGGATTTTTAGTACACTGGGTGCAGAATATGCAAGAAATAGTTCTCCATATTTCTCATTCTGTCAAAAGCTATGTCCCTTATCGAGATGATGCCTTGTATTGGGAAAGTATTTATACAAACGATAATAATACTATGTAATAAGATGTTTGCTTATTTAAATGAGGGTAATGCGTGCATAACCTCGCGGAAATAGGATGTTTGCTCTGAATTTCAAGCTAAATTGATACTGTGCATGCTTAGTACCGAAAACCTGGTCCTGGCTCCAAAGTTTTTCACCATTCCGGTGGGTTGAGCATACTCGCCTCTCTGAAAGTAAAAATCACCCTTCTTTTTTTCTAGTACCGCATTCGGCGCATTATCCACCGAACGTTTCTGGCTGTGAAAAACCGCCTGGCAACCCGATTAGGCATGTTCCAGCTGTACGGATTGGACTTTCTCCTGGACGATCAGTTCCAGGTAAGTACCAGCAGATGGTTTGTTGGATAGAACACCGCGCGGACCAGTGGCCAGTCACTTTCATAACTGTTGTGGACCACAGTTTTCTTAATGCCCTCTTAATACCGCGAACCCGAGTCTGAATAGCCGCTTGATAGCCTGATGCGCTCAGCCAAACCAGAAAGCCAATGAACGTGCGGATCAGCTGACCTATTGGACACTGACGTGGAAAACCGTGTCGCGTGTTGTTTATAAAGCTCACGTGGAAAGTTCTTGGCGGGCCAAAAAGAACTCATCTGTCAAGGGCAAGTGAAAAACAACCAATTAAATCCGTCTCAACGAAAACGGCTATTCCATTGGCAGTTGTGTAGTCCAATTACGTTTGGAGCTGGTTTTCTGAATACTAGTGAGAAAAGTAATACGGTCATAAGTCGAGCGAATTTCCGAACACATCCCATCTAGGTATCAGAAAGAGTACCGATTTACCGTAGGCGGAGGCGGCCTTCTTTTGTAAGTAATTTACATCCAGCCTCTGGGATCCTCAGTAGGTTTTCCTTAAGTACAAGCTTCTTTGTGGAAGTTACGATATAGCTGTCAGCTCCACCCAGCCCATTATTTTGCGGGGTTCAGTTTTCTTTGTAAGGTAGTGAACGAGATTTCACTCGGGTTAAATTCACTTTGAAGTCGTCCAACTGCCTAAGTCATGGACATTGTTAAATGGGTGTCAACACTGTTTGTTTCAACAAGTATGTTTTGGTTTCTGCGCCAATGTCAGTGAAAACCTTTGGCAAATGCTTTCAAGCAAAAAATTCCTTGACTTGTTTGCATTTTTAACGACGTCCTAAATATCCTCAGCGGTGGAAATGTGGTGATGACAATATTCCACCGAGATAGTCGGCCCACACTTGTGTCTAATCTGCCAGTAACTTAAAGTAATCTTTAGCCACTCAGTGCTGCTTTGTTAGTTGTGTTTTTTCAACTTTAGCGCAGGGTGTAGCGAAACTAAACAGCTGTTGGCTTGAACTCAAGAACGTCAGCGTGCGAAAGATGCACCGATTATGTTGAATGACTAGTGTGCTTGTATGAAAAATATTACGCAGCAATATGGCGTCATCTTCATAGCAGCTAAGACGTCACTGAGACGTCACATGTTTATCTCTATTAGAAGACTGTCAAACCCATCAACACTGATCGATTAAAAAGGGTTAACACTCACAAAAAAATGTCCAGGTCAAACAAAGGAAAATGCCGTCGCGAAGAGATTGCACCTTGCCGCGGTGTGACGGTTTTCTGCGCCTCCACAACCCGTTTCGTCATAGCGCGGAGTGTATACGCGATACTAACAGAGCTTGACATAATGCTGCCACCTTCGTTTTTTCCGTTTCACGTGTTTGTTGTTCTTTCCTTACTTAAACCTTTGTCTACGACAACTTCGTGAGATGTTCTTGAGGTCCGATGGCCACCCATAGGGTTTAGCTGTAATATTTCCGCTTGTCTCTTCCACCACGGTCTCGGACGCTTCGAATCACATTCTTCTGACTCCGACACTCAGTTCATCTGGCAGTCTTGAACGTTCGCACTCTGAAATAAGCCGGACCACAGACTACTCTCGCGTGTATGCTGAACTCAATTTCTATTGATATGTATTCTGTGTGTGTGTGTGTGTGAAGCGAGGACGCGGTATCCAAGAAACGGTTGTTGAACTGACCTCATTGGTTTCTGCCCGCTTCTCGAAGCGCATCTTTGGCGGCCCAGAAGCTGCTGAAGACTCTACTTGCATGATTGCCCGCTGTTAGTCGCCTTTGTGTGGCTCGTTTGACTTCCCGCAAACCCTCTGATAATCACCTCCTTTAAACTGCGTCATCCCACGTCCAACGTACTATGCGCGGCAGTGAAGCACCTATGGTCTTCTCCGGTGTGGTTGTCGATGATGCTGGTAATGGCGCCAAAAACATGACTGTTCGAAATTAACATTGTCAGAAGGACAGGAATCCCAAGTATGATACAACCTGTTCCCCGAGTCATGGAACACCACTGAACCGAGGATTACGGTGTCCCATGCCACTGGTTGACTTCATCTGGCAACCCAGTCTATCGGGCAGCCTTCAAGAACGGCAGCGGAGCATCAGTTGTTGAACACTGATGTCATGCTGTCCATGGTGATGATGATGATGACGACGATAATGATGTTTACATTCTTGTGAAGCTCTCAGACTCCTTCCCGTTTGTGGATGTAAATAGTTAGGTGGAGTTTGCTGACTGGTGCGTTGGCATTGCTGTCGTGACCTACGTCAGCCAAGCTGGTGACCAATCGGCTTGTGACAAACCATATCAACTATATGCCCTCTGGTACGCCCTGTCTATTTTGTTACGCAACCGCAGTTGCTACCATGCTTTGATCGGGGATTGGCAATTCGTCCGCTGCTGAAGCACAATGTTACGGTTTCCGATACGGAACTTTGAGTGACGCGTAGGTTCGACAATCCCGAATATCAAAAGGAAGAATTGGGTTCGTAATTCTACGGTACTATTTACATAAGGGTAAGCGAATGTGTACAACAAACCTCAATTGTTCACGTTCGCAGCGTCAACAAGTTCACAGGTCTGTCACTGACCGGCACAGTGCAGTGTCAACGTCCGCACACCAAACAACGGCGAGCGGAATGATGGCTCAGTAGCGTGGGTTGCGGTCGTCCCTTTCGACGATAGTCTCGTGATTCTCATTGGACGTGCGATCACACGGAAGTCATGAGAAAACAAGTCAAGGCAGGCTCAGCAAACGGGACATGAACGCGCATGGGTAAGTAGGTCAGCTGCGCGCATACACACACACAGACGCACATGCCAATACACAAGTGTCGGACGAGACGGCCTCTGCGGCAAGGTGAGTGACGGGTACGAATAAGCAAAACAAGTGGAGATCAAAAGTACATAGGCGGAGTAAGCAAATGAATGGGGGAATTATCATGAGGTCAAGTTGGATTCAACACACAACATCGCCAAAGGTACAACGGAACTCAAGGAAACAGAGAAAGATGGACAGACGGACAGGCAAGATAGATAGGCAGACAGATAGATAGATGAACTGACAACTAGATAGTCAAATAAACACGAAGACTGCTCACCTAGACGATTGGATTTAAAAAAACGGATTACTTTTGGATAGCGCATTTGAAGACAAGCGAGCTAGATGCCACAGGGATTAGGTACATCATACAGGTTGCTGGTTTTGCGTGTGAGTGAGTGAAGCGCACAAATCATGAACGGCACTTGACATGAAGACTGGCGCAACGTACAAGATTGTTTCTCACCCTATTCTGTAATCGTTCACTAGTGTCTTATGTGTCAGTGCCAGGTCTTTCGTAGGTCATCGTCGTGCAATAGAATTTGCGATTCATAAAAAAATCCTCAAATTAAATTCGAGAATTCCCATCAGCCCATTTTCCCAAAGAACCGCGGGGCAAATTTCGGGTAGATCTCATAAACCTCATGTATGTGATTTGGCGATGATTTGGTGAATCGAAGGCCGACAAATTGAGGACTGACGGAAATAAATGCCCGTCATTTAGATTTAGGATCTTTCCGGCGATTCCCCTGATAGATTGTGTCGTTGGTGCTTCCAGCCATTTCTAAATGTCAGGTGACTAAAACACCGGAACCGATTTGACCCTTGACCACTAAATTTAACCTTAACTGAGACCTATCCGGTCTTAATTATTTGGATTTGATGAGAAGGGCAAGAAAATGTGGCTTTTACATCTGTTGTGTTTCTCCCAAAAATGAACGCTGGTCAGATTTTTGGAACCCTATTGTGAGTTCAAATGAACGTGATACACGTTCACGTCAATATCTTTTTGTCTACCCAGCCCTGGCTTCTGGAAGTCAATTCAAACCCTGCAATGGCTACAAACTGTGATGCTCTGAAGTCGGTCCTACCAGATCTAGTTGAGAAATCCATACGTGAGTTCCTAACGGACTGTGTGGTTTGACAGTGTCCCGTTTAAACACTTCTGTCTATCCCTTCTATTTATAATGAATGGCATTAAGGCATGCTGATGTCACCCCACTCTTTCAGGAATAGCTGCGTTTGAAAAATGATCTTTTATTGCCAGTGTAAAATGAGGGTGTAAAATGGGGGACAACTGATTAAACGAAATACATTTGGGATGTTTGATAAGTTTAATTGGGCCCGTTTTATTGCAAGCTGCGAACTCCAAATTAAAGTTCAGAATTCTCCGTCATCACGCGCTTGCAGTAAAAGAGCGGTCAAGAGACCACATCAAGTAAGCAGCCATTCAGCTGCTAAACAGAACGCCATAAACGAGGGATCTTGTAGGATTTAGTTGAGTCTCCCTTTGTCTCGCCTGTTATCTGTCTGTTCACCTGCAGTTCCGGTGATGCCTTAATCGGTAGAATCAAAGAGAACTCTTGGCATTTTCTGAAAGGCTTGGTATGGACGTACAAGTAACAGTCAAGCCTAGGCGAGAATCGGTCACATGACCTGGTTTACGGATAACCAGAGATGCAATTGGGACAGGCCACCTGTGTGACACAGCAGGTCCTTTTCGATCTTGCGACAACAACCCAGCTCGAAACTTTTATCGTCCGGACATGTGGTCATGTATGCACACAGGCTATCGTCCAGAACTCTCATCCACTCAAATGAATAAACTTATCCCCAAAAGCTGTTCAAATTTTACACCTGTTCTGTGACTGGTGCTTCCTCCAATGACGGAAGCGAATGAAATATTAGCAGTTTGCGATACATATCTCTTCGTACCGTCCTGACGAAATTGTGTGAGGAGAACCACTGTCTCGAAAAACCAGATCCAATCAAACCGATGGCGGAAGTGCGTGTACTGGCTGAGAGGTCGCCTAGCAGTTTGTTTCTCCATTTGGAAGCAAAATGACGAGTCAGCTTAGGCAAATATGATGATCGTTTCAGTGGTATCTGGTTCACTAACCACTTCTATGCTAGACAATATATATTCATTCAGGGGAACTTTAAGGTTTCGAACCATTCTCAATTTGTCCACGTGACGTTTGTGTCTGATTAGAGTGAGAAGCATTCACGCTTTCTGTGGTGTTCGACCAAAAGCAAACCGGTCAGAAAACTTGTGATCTTCAAGCCGGTTAGTGCAGCTCGATCGATAGTTATTAACGAATTTGTGTTTTTTAGTCTTCACAAGAGCAGCCATTTAAAATCCCTACTTGCTCTCGGTAGTCCAAGGAGTATTTACTGGGTCTCAGCAGCGATTCATCACACATTAGATGAACTAAGAAATTTGTTAGTGTTCCAGTTGTAACGTAATTAGGTTGATAATCAGAAGGTAACAAGCAAAAACAAGTGTCCGTTTTACCAGAATGGAAGTTTTCAGACGGGCAGCGTTTCCGTTTTTTACACCAAAACTTCATCGGGCCAAGTGAGCAGATCAACTAGTTGGCCGGGTTTTAAGGTAGATGGAGATGCAATCAGTAAAACCTCTGCAGCGAAACACACTAGAACAGTGCTGAATGTCTAGAGGTAATACACTACTCATAAGGTTGCTGAAAAATCTTCGACAGCCCACGACCGGTTTCACTCTTCTTGGGCCCTTCGCCTTCTTGGGTAGGCGCAGTTCCCGAGTTTCCGTCAACCTCATGTTCTACTTGAGACCAAATTGCACGAAATTAGCGAAATACACTCAACTCACCTGGCATCCAGCTTAGTCTCCCGACAAACTAAATTTGTTTGCAAATGAGTGTATTTCGCTAGTGCTGAATGTCAGTTAAAGGGTCTTGTTGACCAGTGTAGTTGCCTAAATCTTACGGTTGATTGGTTGGGAGATTTTTTATCAGGCTCAGTTCTTCAATCTCCCACTTCAGGATGCTTCAATGGATGATTCACTTTGGGTGCCACTGGTAACTTTTGTTGGTCTGTTTGGGCTTGCAATTGCTATGGCAATTTAGTTAGAATTTGGATCTAGGCTAACTGGAGAATGTTTGGGACCGATTGAGTAGTCATCGTTTCAGAAAGGTTTGGTAAACATTCAGTTGATTTATTGCTGGCAACGTTTCGCTTTTGACACAAAAGCTTCGTCAGGCAAGTGGGTAAGTATACAGACTGATAGGGTTTTAAGGCAGTCATGGAACCAATCCGTGAGGTTTTTAATGACTAGCCGACGTGATCAGTGCTGGGTGTCGGTCTGAAGACGTATGTTCAATTAAGATGTCCTAGACCTAAAAGGCCGCCACGAAGAGACTGGACCTTACCGTGGTTTGGCGGTTTGTGTACCTCGGCGACCCATTGAGCTATACCGGGGGGTGTCCGCGTGACACTCACAGAGTCTCTTATACCAGGTTGGTCCATGGGTAGAGGTCTGACGAACACAGTCTCCTGGCCCTCCAGGTTGGGGGTTGGAACATGTGTGGCGACGTGTTCCGTAAAAATGGTAATGTACTTGCATTTCCAGCCCAACACCGCTGCCTTGCGGTTAAACTTTTGAGCCAAAAGCTTTGGTTGAGGACCCTAATCGTCCTCCTGTCTAGGTGTGGGCACCCTGGCAGTATCCCAACCCTCGTACAACCATGACATTCACAAATAACAGTACTCTCATGCCACATCGGCCGTCGTGTTGTGCCATCAGCCGGGTCGCCTTACTGTATGGCAGTGAAGCATCAGTTTCAACACTGATGTTGCTGTCTTTGATGATGATGATGATGATGATGATGATGGTGAGAACTAAAAGGAGGGACACAGAATCCGATTTCAATATGAAGACAGTCCCCCTAACCAATCTGTCGTGAATGTTAGTTATCCCCACTAAAGTCGGATCTAGGCTACTTGCGTTGATGACTCCCCTTTCTGATAAACGCACTTCAATACGTGTCAGCTCGACATGTTCTCCATACGCTTGCCAGTTCTACGCCTTCTATTCTCTTTACACTGGGATTCTTGGTGATTAAACACCGCCTCGGCCATCAGTTTCTGGGGCATGAGCTGGGAACCCCGCCTCAAAACTTCAAAAATCTTCCAAATCGACTTTGTGTTCCATCTCCAGTTCATGTTCCGTCATTGTTGAGATTTCAGTAAGGCTCGATACTCATCTGCGTTTCTCCTGTGTTTGGTTCTGGTGTCTCCGGTTCTGGTGTGAAATTTTTTGGCCGTCTGTCCCCTATATACCTTAGTTCAGTCGTTGCATTCAATTTTCTAGATACAGACCCTGGTTTTGTTCACCGGGAGGCGATCCTTCAATTGCACAGTGCAGAGTGAAGAGTATTGCCCTTCTGGAAAACTACTCTTAAGTTAGCCGTGTCTAGAATCCTTCGAATGACCTCCGGCCTCCCTGGTTTGTATGGAGTAACAGCAGTCCCAATCTATTCCCCGTTGTGTTTCGCCACCGGTACCAACACCTTTCACAACTGACGCCTAATCAAACTAGCTGAATATCCACTATCCCGAAGTGTGTTCTTCACTGCAATTTGGGCCGCTGTCCGAACAACTTCTTCTGCCCGCAGTGCCCTTCCAAACCCAAATATCCGTAAGGCAATACTAGCGAATACCGATGAGCAGTGGAGTAGTTCGAAATCTCCCCATTATCAGCTGGCTTCTTGTGCACTGTAGTTTTTAATTTCCCCCGGCCTTGTGTGTCACGCAATTTAAGAAGTATAAGTATATAAGTATAAGTATATATATAAGTATATATAAGTAAGTATATATATAAGTAAGTATATATAAGTATAAGTATATAAGTATATAAGTTTGCAGTATATTCAGTTGGAGAACATCATAAACGAGGTGTTCAGTTGAGTCTCCCGTGAAAACCAAGTCGATTTGCAAATGAGTGTATTTGTCGAGAACTGATGGATATTTATTGTACTGTGCCTACAAAATATTGTCGCGCTCACTCGTTTGATCTTCCCCGTCACAACCATTGATGACCATGATAGTGTCCTTAGAAAAATATCTAGGAGATATCGAACTATTAAGTTCTCTCGCATGGTCGTTTTGGGTTCGTTACATCTACGTCTCATCACAGCTGACTTTTTAGAGCAAGAAAAGGTGTCGACGCCACACGAGATATCGTCATTGCACTGTTTGATGGGGCATATTTTATATCCCTTTCAGTATACCCCTTAAAGTGGCTTTCGAAAGTTCCGTCGCGATCGAGTCGGGTGAACGATTGTTAGCTGTTTCGGGCAAAACTCTGTCCCTCACAGTATCTCGACCCTCGTGTTTCCTTCGAGTTTCCTTCCGACGTTGATCCTCTCTCCATGCGGAGATGATTAGTATTGGCAAGCGCATTTCCAAACTCTTTTGGTTCGCTCAGCAGCTACATACATACCTGACCTACCACACACGGTTCTACTGTTAAATACCCATCCTATAGCTCTGCTGAAAGTCTGTAACTGACAGTCTGTTTTGTTTCAGAAATCGTGCTTGAATGCTTTGAAAAGGCACAACAAGGAAAGCCACTCCTTCCAATGAACGGACCTCTTGACCGTAACAGCTCATCCCACAGTTTTGAACTTGAAATTACGGATGATGTCGATACGGGAGAAAAAACCGATCCCTCCAAGCTTTTGGATCGTTTGAGGTTACCGGAAGGATTTGTTCTGATTTACAAGGAATCCGATGCAGCCTTCAGAGCAAGATGGCCCATGGCTCAGTCTACACCTTTGAGGGGTTGGGTAGCCCCTAGATTCAAGCCGCCCGTGTCCCCACCAAATCGCTCCTGCACCGGAACCCCGCGATCAGCTCGTCCAGAGATCAGTGGTCAGGATGCAGGTAAAAGAAACGTGGCCAAAAACCTAGATTGTGTTTCAGTAAACCAGCTGTCTCTCAGACGGTTGAGGAGCAGCAGCAAGGCTGCTCAATCATTCCAGCTTGGAGAACATATCATACGCAATTCTTTGTTGCGCCGCGAATCATCTTTGATTACCCATCAAAAGAAGGTCCTTCCTCCAAAAGTAGACCAAGTTGGACGACAGGTTAGCTTACCAGCCTCAGTTTCACTTATCAGAATTGATGCAGATAACCCTGTGCAAGCCACCAAGGGTTTCATACCTAAATTCCGAGTACCCGCAGCTGGCTTGCATACGGACATTCACGATCGTCTACGCAGAAGTATTTCACTAAATGGTGTGGCTCGAGATTCTTGTGATGCGTTGAACCAGACCGTATCGAATCGAAAACCCGCTCTAGCAAAGCTTATTCCTGAGGAAGTGAGACGGGATCTTGGAAACCGACTAAGGCCCTTGTTAGTCGTGCCAACGTTCAACGACATGAAACAAGGTCCAAAAGAAGACCAGTTTGCACAACCAGATGGAATCTGTGAACTCCGTCCAACCGCTGTTCCAGCACAGGAGCTTGTGAATACTCTGCAGGTTGATGCCATTTCAACCCCAATCAAACCGTACACCACAGCTACGTCCCCAGAAGAAGAACTCAGTGTTCACTCCTAAGATCGAATACACCTTGGATGCCTGGATCCTGTCACTGCCACAACGCATCTGCCTCACTGCTGAGTATTGATTTTATTTTCACGCACTTTCCTATACTTTACGGCTGTTTGAATGACCTCTGGGCGAGAATAACACTACTTTGCACCGTTCTCATCTTCTTCCCCTTGCACCACTCTACACTGCATGAATGAGCAACTATCGATTAGATATATTGAACGATAGGCGAGCGGAAAACACGTATTTCTATGCAGAACCGCCGTAAACTGACTAAGTACTTTCGCAGTCATAATGGTAATTAACCACACATACAGGGAGTAGCACAGCAACTGTGGGAGCATTTCTTACGCTCAGGATTTCACACTGCTACAAAAGCTAGTCTATTCCAAAAACCCTTAGCGTTTGATACAGCTTTCAATTGCCTACAGACTTTATAGCGAACCTCCGATTGGTTCTTGATCGATGCGCCGCTCAGCCACAAGTGACCGATCAAAGGTGAGTCACACGACAACTTAAAGGTCATCCAAGGGAAGTCGGCCGACGCACAGAGAGTGACCTTGCTGTGTTCTATTCGTCTAACCAAGGTCTTCATCAATCGCTAAATGATTTCACAGACTACCACTGTCTTTCGTCATAACAGGGTGTGGAGGGCACTCGGCTCCTATGGGGAAGGCTCCGCAGGTAGAATTTCGCGAAGTGGATTCTGTAAATGGCTAGGGGTTACGTCGTACTACGTACAACATAAATTTCTGCGTTAAATAGGTGTGCCATTGTGTCAGGAAGGTGTAAAAGTACCATAGTAAACTTTCTAGGGATCTCCCTATATAATTGCAACTAGCGAGATTTTTGACAGAGCATGCGGACAAATACGAAACCAACAGCAGTTGTACTGATTATGCAGCCAGTGTGAAGTCTGGATGCAAGCCGTCGCTCCCTAATGGAATCACTATAGTTTGTTCTCCGTTAATTATGTCCTGAAGCATCTGTGAAGGCCATGCTATCGCCCATAAACTAAGCTGTGTGTTTACTGCTCTCAGCTGACAGATGAGGTGATAGTCCCCATGCAAATTATTTGTACTCGTTAATCGGGAGATGGGAAAATGGGGAATAAGGACACATACGTAGTGAACAGCCGTTTGTACACGAAATGAGCAGTGTTGACAAATATCAACCATAAAGGGCGTGAGCTTAACGGTCATACAGATTGTTGGAATTGCAATCTATAGAAAGTAGATCTTGTAGACCAACAAATCAGACATTTTGAGGGACTGGTTGTTATGGGGAAGGGATGACTACCGTCATAGCTGGAAATATAAGAAAACTCAGATTTCCTAGTAGTTTTGCCTAGTTCCCCTGAGAATGGATGAAGATTAGGACAAAAATTGCGATCGGTGGACCCAGCGCCGTCGGGCAGGCGGATTTCAAAATAATGGTGACTGAAGTGACTACTCATTAGTAACTGGGTTTTTTTTAATTACGGCAGGAAGCACACTTAGATGGAGGGCATTGCTGTTTGGATTCGAGCATCATGAAGCATGTGAACGCTGCTGATTTGAGCGAAACTGCCACATTTATCTTCGGCCGTAGTTCAGGAGGATAGTCAGTGATCCCGAACGGCCCGCATCTGACTGGACTGATGGTTCGGAATCATGTGGAGTGAGGATGAATGGGAAGGTTAATCGAATTCTATACCTGTGCTTTCAACGACGGCTCCAGAGCAATACATATGAAGTAAGATTCGGTTTTCTGCAATTCTGAGGTTAACTTTGCTTTGGCGACACCAGAAGTTTCAGGAGTTAAGATCTTCTGCCCTTGTGGATGCTTTTCACTTTGTAGTCCCACGAGGCCAACCGAGTTCCGGAAGGCGACGAATGATCGATAGAGTTTGAGTGGCGAGCGCGGCACAGATTTATTCCGGAAGGATCATACATGCAGCGTGAAGATGCATAATTTTTTGGCAACAGATGAGACTGTCAGTTCAACTGACGTGATGGGGATCCCGGTGACTTTCGGTTGAGAGTCTCCCTTAAGGAAGGCTACTAATGGGGGAGTCCACATTTCTCCCAAGCTTTCATCAGGACTTCCTAACCCCAAACAGGCCAGACTATACCCTTCCGTACCCAAGAAAAAAATTCTTACGTTCGTTCCCAGAGGTGCAAATTTACCATTGAAGATAGGTTTTGAACGTCAAGATATAGGGGGAGCTATAGCCCCACATATTTCAAACTCTGAGATTCAGGTAAATGAGTTGACGACCTTTAGGTTGCTGAGAAATCGCTCAAAATATCTGAATAAACTCAACTGAAAAGTCCTGTTGAGGTCAACCAAGCTTTGAGTCCATTCCATTTTGCAAGGCGCCAGCCTTCCTTCATCTAAGTGATACATCTTTGGTTCCTCATAAACGGACATTAGTGATCACGTGACAGTTGACTGTCCTGTCTCTGGTTTGCACTGGTTCTTAAAAGCTAACGGAGACAAAATCCTCATCAACAGCAATGGAACAACCGAGGTAGTTGACTGCCTTGTATCAATGAGGAAAGACTATTCTACTATAGACAGAAATTAGTGGAAAAGTCTTGAGACATTGTGCAAGAGACTACATGAGCAGGTGTTGACCACTTTGTGGCAAACAAGCTGCAGACAATTAAGTTGTACTGCACTATGAATTTACTATGGGTGAATTGTTTCAAGTTTGTATGCAGCTAATCATTCTCCCAAGTCCAAAAAATTTACACCCTTGTATTATTGTGCGGCCTATGGAGTTTTTACAGAAGACAAAAATTTAGACGGGACACCTTTGATCGCCAGACACTGCCACAGCTTCTGACTATCGCTGGGATCAGAAAGAGATCTGAGATCAGGAAAGACGATTATTGATTATGTTCATATTCACACCACTCTCGTTTGAACGGTCGTCCTTCTGTTCTGGCGTACTTATTCTGGTGAGTCCACACCAAAGGGAAGCACTCGATTAGAGTTGCTCTCTTAGCAGAGTTCATCAGCAGTGCATACCCAATGGCCATGCCGGGATTTGAATTCCGGACATCTGACATGCGAGGCGAGCGTGTTACCACTACTCCACCAACGCACTTTGGACGCATCTGAATTTTCACGTCCGAACAGCCGAACGTGTTCACGCTTGAGCGATGTGATTGGTGTACCCGACCCATCGAACGACGACTCAGTAACCGCCCTGGTTGTGATGATCGATTGACCCGCCAGTCAGGACTTCCCAGTCAGGTAGCACCAGGGATACTTTGAAACCTACTGGATATTGTTGGATGAGCCTACCAGAAAGTTTGACTAGCTAGATACTTGGGCAAGTGAGGTGGTGGTTCGTCTCAAGTTTCGTCGCTTATGCGAGTCGTGGGTTTATACGAGTAATATTCACAAAGCTTTGGTTTAAGGAGTTTTACTACCTCTGTCTATCCCACTGAATACCCCCGATAAATGACAATAAGAGACCAAACACAAAGATTTCATTCACGTTAACTCACACAGCATATCCTTCGAGTCAGTGCTGTCCCGTTTCACGCACTTGTTCAGTCGTCTTCCAAAGTGCTCAATATCGTCAAGACAGCGATTGAGCATGTAAATGTTACGTGCATTTGATGGTCCCGGATAGCTATGCTAGGGGGATGGTAGATAAGAATTGGAGGTGTTTACTGCAGTACAAATCAATGTGTAGACTACGAGAAGGAAAATTTTTCAAAGATTCTTTGTTCGATTGGGAAGGTCAGCAAGTATACCAAAACTCTAGGCTTTTGAAGGCGCTTGTGTAGATTGTGGCACCCAGATGAAGTCAAACTGTTTGTGTAAAACTCCTTACTTAATACAGCAAGTTAGTCGGAGCGCGGCGAAGGAAACCTTGTTTACCGTGCACTGGTTTTTTCAATCATGTCGAGTGAGCACTCGGTCACTCTGTTCCCAGTCAGCAATCTTCAGGCAAACTGTTCCGATGCGATTGCTCCTAGATGTAGTTTCCCCCAGAAAAATGCAATTTCCAGAGCGACCGCCACACCCTCTATTTGTGTTTTTGCAAGGCCAAAAGAAAGGACACCTGGAATATTGGACAAGTCTTTAGCCTGCGTCATAAGACTCCAATGCACACACGACAGAATCATCCAACAGTGCCACCTCACATCCTGTTATCTCTACTAGTGTTTTTTTAGTGAAGATGATACTGGGCAGATAACCACAGAGGTTGGGCGTTTCCCACCAAGCCTCACATTACCCCAGCTACGACATTTCTCATGCTCCACTCCATCCAGCAATAGGCTTTACTTCAATCTTCGTCTGATCAGTAGTATAGCACTTTAAAGATATTTTTTTTGGGAACAAGATGCTGTTCGCGTGGCTAACCTACCAGGACTGCCGTTTGACTTATTGTTTCTATTTCATGTGTATTCCGCCTCCTATTGGGTTCTCATACGTATTGATCGCTTGGTGTTGTGCTATATCGCATGTGTTCAGAGGAACATCCACCTCTCAGCTCCAGATGTTCTTGCTTAGAGTGCCTGAGTAACACTCACGTATAAGTGGCAACAATCATATAAGGAGAAATGGAACGTGACTGGAGTCATGAGTGAAAGAAAACGTTTCTATCTACATCTTTAACTAATCGAAGCAATCGAGTAACCGTACGTTTCGCTGGAATTCCTCTTCTTCTGTCACCAGCCATCTTGTGAACTATGGCCAGCAGGTTGGAACGTTGAAGCACGTGCGAGACCCCATCTGTTGAACCATCTTGAAGTTTTGTTGACTTAAGCCAGGCCTTTGTTTACCAAAAAACATCTGATTTAGGTGTGGCGTCTAGCCTGATCCGCGTGATTCGTTCGTGCATTGTTCACCTTCCAGTCAGAATTGGAATTCCGGCTTTCAAATACCGATTCGCACGTTCCTTTCTCCTTTACTGATGTAATGCATTCCGCACTGGTACACCTTTCTTATACTCTGTTCTGGTAATCTCATCTAAAACACTAGTCCTCTCACATTCAACCGAAATTCTTGGACTGTGTACCCCCATATCTCAGGAACAAGCAAACTGACGGTCCCTTTTCGTCATTAGGAAACCTAGTGTGGTCGTGCGGCCATTTTACTATTGCATTGAGACTTAGCGGGACCGCCAAGGCGTTGCACAGACAAAGTGTCACTCATTCACCACACATTTCTATGGCTGTCCATTTAAATTTCGGAATTCGGGCGATTTGAATAGGGTTAAGCAAGCATGTTCAGTGTTTTGGTTTTATCCAACACAGATTCAACACAGATCTACACGCAGATTCCTTGTTATTCGGTCGACTGATCTAGCAATTTAGTCATCTGTTTGGGGCCTCACACCGTATGCGTCACCGCTTGTCCCAACAACCCTCTGATAAATATTCCTAGTTGATGACGTATCGTCGAGTCCTATTCAGTCGCGCTGAGATGACACTGGTCGACGGATATGATTGTGCTGCGATGTCTTCGTTATTGTCCGCACTGCTTTGCCCACTGTCGTGCGGATGTCTGTAGGTACAGCGCTGCAAAAAGGGAAAATTGCACATCATCCTAATGGTGTGTTGTACGTACTGAAAGCCAATAAGTGGACCATGCGTAACACCCGAATGATTGACTAACTTGTTACTGAGGCAATTATTGCTCTCTTGAAACTGTAATTCCTCAAGCTGAATTTGGATGTCAAGGGATTTCATTGAGTTGAAACGGTCTGCACATGTCTAGAGTAAGCGCTATACTCCACCACAGACCTTTAATGTCTGTTTAAAACTCTCGAATTTCGTTAGGGTGGTACATGCTGTCAGGACGCGCCCGGACATGAAAAAAGCGCATGCGCAGAGAATGACGCACTCCCAAGGTCACCTTCGGTACCACATGTTTTGGATAGCAGGTGCGTTGGCGGAGCACACACATACGAGCAGCGGAGTGGAGCTGGATCTGTTCACGACCGGAACACGGCCATTGGCTGTACAGAGCGAACAAGTGGACGACCATAATTCGCCATTTAGTCATCCTATGTATTTACGCAGAGGCTCTGTATGTTTGTCCTGACAATACAGCCGTGTCCTGAGTTCTCTGTCTTCTCCTTATCGCGTAGTCTGGCAGCCTCAGTGCAGGCGTAAGCACTAGACGGCCACCCACGATACAACACATGCCTATGTGGTTCCAAGCAGTCTCCTCCCCAAAGAAGAAACAGTCCCAGGTTATATCTTCTAGGGAGCAATCTTGAAGAAAACTATCATGACAACATAACCCATGGCTTGAAGATTGCATGCCCTCTGTTGTTTTGGCAACTCTACGGTTCGGCTGATGTCGGTACCAACCAGCACGTGACCACTCAAATCGTTCACGTGGCTTTCGCCGAACACGTACAATTCCGAGGATTGACCTGATATGTCGGTACTTAATGTTATGTGAATTCACATAACTGCTTTCACATATCGGTTGTAAATAAATGGTCGCGCACGGAATTACAACCGACTCAAACATAGCGGCTAAGCTGAACTATGACAAGTACGTTTTTCGTGAAACATTTCTCATCGAGTCTTCCTGCTTATATATGCTAACCGTTTTGTGCATGCCCTCCACTATCTGAAACGTCCTTGCTCAACAGTTCCCCATTTTGTCTTCCTATTTTCAGTCTGCGGTGCTGAAGGATGCATGTGTTGTGAAGGCTGCAAGACAGGTCAAGACTGCACATGTCAACCTGGTCAGTGCACATGCAAAGACTGTCCGTGTGGATGCAAGTGTTGTGAAGGGTGTGCGCGTTAACCACACTTTTTCAATACATTTTTCCAAAAAACAAAACATTTTCCCTTTGGATATAAGGGGTGAGAAATGAGGTAATGAAGTGTGCCTAGGTTGCTCCTCCGGGTCTTTTGCATTCCAAGAACAAAGTCTGTGATGTTGCCGTTCTCCAATAAACGATCTGATCGTACATATTGTCCGCGTTTGGCGCAGTACTGTATCTATCGCTGAATAGTCCGTAATTACTTTCGATAAGTACGATTCCCCTGAAAGTACAATGAATCGTAGTATCATCCAATCATGGAAGTCGCAGTTTCACCCGCGGAGGAATGCGTTCGAAGCTCTGAAACCACCAAATCTCACATTAACAACAATAGATGAGTCATTCAGAGGGAGAAAGGAATCCCCGCTATCAGTGAAACTTCAAACTGAGGAGTAGGTTGACTGACGAGACAGTCAGCACGTGTGATGACCTGACGTGGATCCCGTGATTGATGAACGGGAATGTGAGTTGATCGCACAGTTGATCAGCCACTAGTGGAAGAACGGCTAAGTGTTCAGTCTACTAGATTGGAGGTCGTGGGTTCGGAACACACTGAATTTTCGTGAGATGCTTATAGCTGATGATTCCCAATAAAGATCAGAATGCTGTGCAGTGCTTCTCGGCTTTTCAGGAGAGATTATCTTCATTTGCAGGACAAATTGTCCGTTAGAACTCTTGTGAAAATTAAGCAGCGTATTAGAAACGAGGCATTCAGTTGATTTTACCATCAACGGCACTTTGCATGGCAAGTATGTGGTTACTTAGGCACTGGCCTGAGTTGGACATCAACTGCGGAACTCAATTGATTAGCCACAAACACAAGGAAAGTATTGATCGCCTGTCCACACCTTTCATCAGAATTGTGGGGATGGTTATGTCAGGGAGAAGACCGTAAACTGAGATCATGTTGTGAGAATGCCTTCTTTTAGCTTTTATACACTTGCTAATCGTGTACAGAATGGTCACAGGGTGCGCCATCCTACAAAGCTACTCGTCTACAAAGTAATGGTTCTTTCTCTGCAATGATGGGGTTCAGGTTATCCCGTCGAGTCAAACCGGGAAGCAGTTTGAACACCACTTGAATTCCAAGAGAGCAAATTTTCATTTGAATGTTCAAAACTTTCATTTGGAACAATGTTGCCGCGTCATCCTCCTACGTAATATGGTCCAAGAATATAGCATGCAGCCTCGCCCTATGCTTCCCAATCGCTAGAAGTGAAGGGCGGATTGGGGTGTGATAGACTACTTCATTCTTCTTTAAGAGTAAGATGCAGCTGGGGATTCGTGATGTATACGAAGATGAGGGTGAAATTTAGCTCCGTTTCATTGAAGTGGACTTCTGTTTCAATGAGATACACTGCTCCTCGGGGTACACGTGGGTTTTAATCAAAGCCACACTCTGTTGTTGAGAGAAAATAATGCATTTTGAAGGATCGGAATGTCACTTAGACACCGTGATGCGTACGCAGAAGGTACAAACAGTGTGGTTTTCAACGAGTAGCCGGGTAGTCGCGGGTTAGTAACCCTGAGATTCTTGAGGGACACACTAACGACGATTCCCCACAAATATGAAATAGCTGTATCGTGATTCGCGGCTTTTCAGCATAGACTGGCTTCATTAATGGGTCAAAACCTCGAGTGAAAATTGCTAAATCTCCAAATTCCACCATCGCTTTATTCCCTACTGGACTGCTACCCTCACTTTTTGAAAATGCGCCAGATTATCGACTCATTCCACTTGTTTGGAATGATATCCTCCGCCCAGTTAGAAACAAGTCGGTTAACCACCCACCGACTGAAGATTTCACCTGTATCTTTGAACGGAGATGGTGAGATTACTAGAGTTCTAAGTGAACACCGCTGAATGTGGTCAATTGGCTGGCAGATTCACAGGCGCATTTAGGACTTTTTAGCGAGACCATCCTGTTCCAGTGGGTTCTTTTTAGTGCCGCAGCGAAACAGCTGGTCTCCTATCATTGAGCGATATGACTAGGAGCTTTGGTTTTTCTAGGGAAATTGATGATAACCTATCACCTAGTGACCGGTAGCTTGGAATACAAATGTTGTTGCGTTGTGCATACGCAATGGAAAGAGTTATACAGCAACCAACTTTTCGTTTGCGGACCAAAATATCGGTCACTTTTAGCCCGACCGAACTTGCTCTCCAAGCCAGTGCTTTTACGGCCGCTAACTGACAGTTCTTCTTGCGTGACGTTCAAGATTTCCCTCTTCATTTCAGACATCAGCGATGGCGGATTGTGCTCACCAATGGATGTGTGTGATTTTGACGTCTGTCACGTAGCATGACAAACCGCTCAAATTTGAAGTCACGCAGTCTTATCTTCTTATCGGACGAATTTGACCTATGCTCTGCTCCGCTAATCCGACCAGATGTTCGTGATGATATCAAAAGGTCACGAGGTCTACCACAGGTCCGATAGAAGTCCGATAAACACAAGCCAAAACGGAACACCGTCACGGGTATGTGAAATCACACTGTGAATTCACAGTGCACCTACCTGTACAATAAATAGGCGTGCTCTGAGAACAGTCGCATTCTTCTGCAGAAAGGCACCCTGACAAAAGACATGAAACGTGAGTTGAGAGGTCTTGAATTTTTAGGTTGATTTATGTTCAGTCGTGGTGTTTCACTTGCTTGTCGTGCCTCATTCACTCGTTTGCTTTCCCGTTCCAGCTTGTGGTGGTGAGAAGTGCGTGTGCTGTGACGGCTGCAAGACGGGAGGGAAATGCACGTGTCAGCCGAGTCATTGCAGATGCAAGCAATGCAGTTGTGGTTGCGGATGTTGTGCCGAGTGCAAATAGACATTCGTTAGGTGTGATTCTTTTTGTCATTTTTTTCAGTAATACATAACAAAATGTGTAAATTCCAGTGTCTTCTAATTGAATGCATTGCGGCTAGAAGGGGGTAAGGGGGGTAGGTTTCAATGGTCATGGGTTTCGTCCTGCTAGATGCGACAGGTCAACAACACACAAACTGTTTTTACGTTATGTTTCAAGTGGATTAATACATTTTCAATGAAACTAGTAATTACGTAATAAGGTTGCTGGTTTTGCGAGCGACTCATCTGGAACCTAGCTGGATTTCTCGTTTGTGATGTTTCCAGGCAACTGAATGTGCTGCACCGCCTCATGTTCCAGTTGCTAAGCTATTCGAGATCTCGCGATAAATGTATATTCGTAATGCACTAATCATAAGGTTGCTGAAAATTCCTCGACAGCCCGCGATCGGTTTTGCCCTTCTTGGGGCCCATCAGGTAGGCGCAGTCTCCGAGTTTCCGCCAACCTTATGTTCTACCTGAGATGAAATTGCACGAAATTAGCGAAGTCCGCTCATTTGCAAACAAATTTGGTTTTGCAAGAAGCTCACCTGGAACCCAGCTGAGTCTTAACGAAGATAGCGAAGACAGTCCTCTGACGGAATCTTGTGTTAGCTGTAGTGAATGTCAACCAGCGGTTTCTTAGGGGGTCTCAGTATCGCATGGGGTTCTCCTTGTGTAATGACACAGAGACACCAAGTCAATGACAAAACCAGTAAAGAGCATCATAAACTAACGATTCATCAATGTCAACGTAACTTGAGGATGAATGTTTCTCGCCAGCTGCATGATATTTAGTGTTCAAATAGAATACAAGGGTGGGGAAAACCCGGGGCGAAACCGGTAGTGGGCTAAGAAACGGTTTTCAGCAATTTTATGAGTAGTATATCCTATCAAGAAACAATGTCCCAGTCAAACGTACAAATTTTAGGTGGACTCGGCACTGTCACAGATGTAACCAATCACTTGGCCAACTGGGACGAGAATTGGAAAGCGGAGATTGAACGTCGTTGGAGGAGAGGTCGTGACTTGGAGAGCTTAAAAGTAGTAGACCTAATTTATTTGTGACTCCCATTGTTAAACCAGGCTAGAAAACAAGCAATCTCACACGTCCTCCGTTATGACAATCGCTTATCCCTACATATTTCACCTCCTTTTACCTGTTGCTTTCAGTTTAGGATCATCAAGCGTGGAACGCGTCTAAACAGGTCAAAATTGTCATCAAACATGAGAAAAAAGTTTGCGGTCGAGTGCGCAAACCCCTAGGAATTTTAACGAAAATGTCATGGAGATGCGGAACGCAACCAGAGAATTTGCGTTCATAATTGACCGTTTAGTTACGGGAATCAAACAACTTATTCCCTGTTATTGGTCTACCTTGTTTGAGGATATTCGTTGCAACGTTTGTCAGAAGGGCAACTAAACTCACTTGGACCCACAGCGCCCTCACAATACTACGTCAACTGGAGATGAAACATTTGTGGCGAAATTACTCAGCCTAGCAAACAAACCAACAGCCACTATCAAAACTTGATCTACAGATATTCTGTCCAGTTAGAAATGGTTTCCTATAATTTGCGGGCTGTCTCAAAGATGCGCTCAACCCCGAACGCTCACTTTGCGAGTGGTTGTAGAGCTATAGCAGTTGGACGACGAAATGAAATGGTCTGGGTTTCAAGCCAGTCGGTCGGCCGTCACCAAACTGGCGTGAACTTGTGACGCTTATCAGCCGGTGAACCGAGTTTGCGTCACGTAGCACGGCCGTGAACAAAAGGGTGTGGTTTCGATTCTCGGCCCACCTAATTTACAAGTATGAAGATTCCATGCGTGCTGTCTTCTAAGATTTCTAGTCTTAGAATGTGTGCTTGAGCGGTTCAACAATCTTTGCTACATGAGCATTCTGGTTTCACTGTACCTGATATGATATCTTCCGACTGATAAGGCTTTTCAAAAGGTTCGCATGTCTTGTTGTCTTAACCAACTGGATTAAAACAACTCAGCATTTTACACTCGCCGATCGAGTTGGAGCCCAAACTTCTGGGCGTGCAAACTGGTACCTTAATACAGCTCTGTGAGAAACAGGATGTTTTTATGTAGACCATGTGTGGGATGCATTTTTATGTCGTAAACTGCATCCTTATCTGAAATGACAAACGTGACTGGAAATCGCTTAGTGTTATTCCGTGTGAATGCGTCGTCTACCCGTCGTAAAGAATTGTCAACTCGGGGTGAAGGTTCTCTTCAAGGTTCTCTCACAAGAATGTGTTAACGACAACAACTCAAAGTCCCTCGTTTCCTGGAGCCAGTCCAATGACAAACAAGACCAGACTTTCCTCCCGGACCGAACATTTTGAGACACTGCCTATCACACCCATGTGATGTTATCCTCTGTTCGCCACGCTTTGGAATCCAAGTTGATCTCTTTTAAACAAAGAAGCTTTCGCATGCTCGTTTGCCCTAAACGAGAGGCAGATAGCAGCGGTTGCCGAGCTTAGCTGGGGAAAATTAAGGCGCATTTCAAATTCGAGGTACTTGTTTTCCGATTAGATATATACCCACCAATGAACCCCTTTCAGAACCTCTTTCTCATGACTGCGCCTAGGTTCACCACACAGAATCACGACACGTTGACATGAAATCTCTAAACTATCGATGATCTACTGTCTTAATCATTTTGTTTACAATCTGCCTCCCGCTCATTCCTGTCTTTGTACTGTACTGAATTTGTACTGATAAAGTTTTATCATATTTCAGTTATGATGCTACTGACTGACATAACGTCCCCGGCTTAAAACTCCAGCTCCCTTTGGGAGCACAGCTGCCCAACGAGTACCAGTCACGATCGATAACTGAGTAGAAGTGACCACAAAAGTCAGAACTGACCACGTATAACGAATAGGTTACTGAGAAAAACACAGGAGAACATATTTTTTTCCACACAAAGTTGTCCTAACTTCTGGGCGATCTCAAAAGTTCCCACTGTACTCGATGACTATGTGGGCTTGGGTAAGTTGGTCCTAAGATGAGATCGTAAAAGGGCATGTAAGATTAAACAGGACCCACTACTCCTTCAAAAAATCCTATTAGAGCGACAGTAACTGACGAGATTTTGTTGATGCAAATGCCAAACCTCTTTTTTCAGGAAGAGAAAGAGTGTATAATTGGATGCGACAAAAGTAAGGACGCCAAGTCCTACTCAGTTGTGGATAAGGTTAGCTTGTTTTGTCACAAAATCTTGTACACAGGCGCACACATCACAGAAAGTACTACTTACGACTGGCCTTCCGTGAATATCCGGAATCGCTGACGTGCTCTTTTTTATCAATCCTTCTTCTAACTGTTGAAGTTATTGTAAATCAGTACCATGTGAGTGGGAAGAATTCAAACTGTAATTGAGTCGTGTCGAGCATTACCATGGGCAAAAAATGATCGGAGCTATAAATTAAAGTTGAATTTGAGCATATCAGAGGTGTGGGAGCGAGATGGATCAAGTGGTTAGAGTGAGAATTTACTGATCGGAAGGTCGATGGTTTGAATCCGACCTCTGCCTCTCGACCTTCCCTGTCTAGGTTTGGGCGACCTGGCAGTATCCCAGCCCTCGTGCTTCCTTCGGGTGGCATGGCAGTTAGGTACCTAAAGGGTGCTACAGTGAACGATATCAAAGGTGTACCTTTGGATCTGTTGTCATATTTATCGAGAAATGATCTGGCTGTTTTCCCAGTCTGTCCTGACACCCCAGTAAGCACAAGACATTGCAATGCTGCTGGAATCCGTGACTCCGTGACTTTCCGTTAAGACAGCTCCTCCTAAGTTTCCGAAAGACCGGAGTTTATGGTCTTTTGCGTTGGTAATCACTGTATATGGTCACACCACGCCGAACAATGGACCCAGTCATGTATGTAATATCGTGATCCCCATATATGGGACTGTTCGACACAGTCTACCAGTTGTTAGCTTCAAGGATTGAATCATGGGAGATTTTATGGTCCCTGAAGACTGTTCCAATCCACTAATGGCGAATAACTTGTTGTGGCGAACGTGGCTCACCCGGTTTGTCAACTTAACTCCTTCGAATGAGGGAAAAATGCAGACTTCAGTTGTTTTCTTGATGACGCTAGGATAGAACATATCGTAGAAGAGTGACAGTTTCTTTCAAGATTCCGAATGAGTCTCATTTCAAATGGGTTCAGCTGTAACATTTTTTCGGTGCCTAACTGCCATGCCAACCAAAGGAAGCACAAGGGCTGGAATACTGCTGGGCTGTCAGAGCCCAGACAGGAGAAGTCGCGATGCAGAGTTCGGGTTCGAACCACGAGCCTTCCGGTCAGTAAATTCGCACTCTAATCACGGGGCCATGAGAAGAGTGTAAAATGGAAGCAGGTAAGGATGATGCCCCTATGATTGGTGACGAAACGCTTCCAATCGAATTGTCAAGCTGTGCGATCGAACCAACAGCCACCTGATCTACGCCCTGATAATGCACAGCCATCTCCGTTCCCTTATCATAAAGCATCAGCATCTGCATCTAAGTACTCAACCATCTCAGAAATTTGAGCAAAAAGAACAAACCAGAGCAGTGCTTGCAGCAAACCCACACTGTCTGTGCATACTATCTTGGCATATTCAAACACTTGTTGCTGAGCGCATCGAGTATTGGTGGTTCATAAGGTGAGATATATCCTACTCTTTATCTCATACAACTGGACTGCTGTTCCGTGACTTCTTACATATTTGGTGAAAATAGATCCTCCTCCTCCTCCTCCTCATCATCATCATCATCATCGTCATCACCATCATCAACATCATCATCATCAAAGAAGATATCGACAGCAAGTGGGTGTTCAAACACCGATGCTCCGCTGCCGCAAACCTATAAGATACTTGAAAGCCTTATTGTGAGGAAAAGAACAAAACTGTACGGTTAAGGTACAATAACACAGTCCTTCCGAGATGCCCACACCTCAAGACACTTATTTAGACACTGGATAGATGCTGAAAACATGAATGCCATTGTTATTGGTCAGCTCTATTTTTGTCCACGTCCACGTAAGTGAGTACGCGAGCTCAAATCTCGAAGTTGAGTTACATAATCAGTGCACAAACTATTCGTGGTCGATTTCTTTCCTTTCTACCAGGTCAACCTCTGAGCACTCTCTGCTTGCATCACTCTCAAATGGGCACGGCAAGCAGCACTTTTCTCGGCAAAAGATGGGTCGGCATGCGCAGTGCGTGACCAGCCCATCACAGCTATTAAGTCTACACACATTCTTCGATTGAAGTTCCCGTCGCACAACCCAACACTCGTTTTCTAATCGTCCGATTGCCGATTCGCGGACATCAACCTGCATGGTTCTGAGAAGACGGTTGTCCAAAACGTCTCAATTCTGATGCTCGCAGAGGCCAAATCTCACCCTTTAAAACAGAAGTGGACACTTGAATATGTTTTATCTATATACCTGAGTCCGCCAATCTAAGTTTGTGCACAGGTGTCCGGTTGGCTAGCATCAATTCTCAGTGCTTCTTTTGAATGGTCTGCTCCTGTTGGAGGCTGAGTTGTCAGAACTTTGCAGTGCAGTAGACTGGAAAGAGTAGATTAACGCTTTTCCGCGCGGACAAAGAAGGCATCTAAGCAACAAGAAGAACGCCAGGTCTCGGGTTAAAGTTGAACCTATTCAGGCGATATGTATGCTGGCGTCAACGGTAAACTCGCCAGGTTTCGGGTTAAAGTTGAACACATTCAAGCGATATGTATGCTGGCGTCAACGGTAAACCTAATAAAATGAAGTGTAGGACGCGACCTTTGAAATCACGGTTACCAGGGTAAGTACGCAAGCCAACAGGGTCTAAACGCCTCCCGAATAATGACCCGCATACCTAATCAGCTGACCAGTAGCGGAGTGTGACACGTGAGGCATTTATTGATCTGACTCCATGTGATGCACGCACACGTAAGGTTCGTGCTAATGTGAAACAATAACAAGGTCATGAGAAATCACATTGTTTTTAAGCTGTGTGCTTGGTCAATGCAGTAGCAAGTGCAAGTGTGAATGTTGTGACTGTTGCGTGAACTGTGATCAGACCTCGCCACTAGTCTCGTTTACCGATGAAATTCTGCATACATTACATAGATTCTCAGTTTATATTCTGCTTTAAGTTATTCCCTGGTCCAACTAGGGTATTTTGGGTTATGTGCTGTCGTGATGCACGTGCCGAGGAGTCTTTCCATGCTCGGATTGGTTGCATCGTCCTTTTCTGAGAGACGGCTTTGTTCCTCACAAGCAAGTATCTAACATGCAGAACGAAGATAATTTTGGTCTGGGTACTGAAAACAGATGCAATAACCCAGTATGTTCGAATTGTAACCGGAATCCCCTGGCAAACTCCGGCAAACTCGCATTGCCCTTGGATACGCAGAGTCTGAAAAATAGCGAAGTTCATATCTATTCGCCCCAGTGTAGGATCATCTTTGGGACAACCACAGATTGCACAAAGTTTTGGTCATATCTTGGCACCCCGTTGTACTTGTAAGAAATACGCCTACACACCAAACTGACAGATTTAATCGATCTAGTTATCGATCACTTGTTGCCCTCAAGTTAAAAAAGGTAAAACAAGAAAACTGGTCGTGATGTGCGCAGTAATACTAAGCCCACCTCCATTATCTGTATAAACTGTTCCCCCTCACAATATTGGGTATGTTTATTCAAACCCACGTAAGTGCCAAATATGGGCAAACCTTTGCGATCAAACGAAAAAATCTGTGTGAATCCGCTATGAATGCTCTGGCAGATGTGACGCGCTATTCTGAATAAAGAAGGCTGAATGAAGGAAATAAACTGTCGCTTATTCTTAATGACTGAAATACATTGCTTGTACAAACCATGTTACGCTTGCCAAAACACTTGCCCAATTTCTACGACGTGTTTGTTTCCAGTCCTTGATTTTCGAGCTACACGAAAGATGTATCTACCTCAGTACATTATATTCAACTTGTCTCTGGATATCGACCATATTTGGACCAGTTGATGTCAAACCCAGTGAGCAATACTTGCGACTGGTTTGCATGTCGACAAATCAGAAACTAGTTTAGGCTACTCACAATGAAAGGAGTAGTTTGGTTTCACGCTTTACATGTTCACTTGCTCCTCAAAATACGATATAGCAGATACTCTAGGTACTGGAAACTCCCCTTCTGTTTAAGTGAAGCGTGTAGCAGGCTAGGAAATCTCTACCTTCCAAAATGAACTCATCTTCATCAAAGAACCTCAGTTTTTCCACACTCTGCATCCATGTAACTTAATCCGGCGCCCATTTAGGTCTCGATTGCAGGTGGTTTAAGTCCAACCACATATTCGGGTATCTTAATTGGCCGATTGATCGATATCATTATTGTTATCTCCTCTTTGATAGTGTATCAGTCAGACACGTTGGGTCACCGGAATGGAGAAGACAAACAACTTCGAGGAAGTTATACTGCAAACAAGTGGATCGTTCCATGGTATGGAATTCAACTGAACTAGAATATAAAAAGAGCTAACAGTCCAATAGGATGTCAGTGAGAGGCTGAAATGTAGAAACAAGGTTTTGATTATACAAGACAAATCGTTAGTAAAATGGATTTTTTCGTTTGGAGGTAGTCCTCCTAACAATTATTGAACCAGCCTGATGCTTATACTGTGATTACCAGCGCTTTCAAAGTTCCAAACACTGTTTCCCCGGATTTTCGCCTCCCTCGTACTTATTCTCGGTCGTTTCAAGTGAAATTGCGATAAGAGAATTTGGCATGACCGGTTGGGTCAGTCTAGATTGCATGTCGAATTCTGCCTGCTGATCATTTCCGTATTTTTCGAGTCCATATTTTGCCTCCTTCTTACCGTGCCAGCTAACAGAATGTTTACCTGACGTGCTAGATGGTGTATCAACTATTCGTCATGAGACAAACGCTGGAAGGTCTCCAAAACCCCGGTGTTCAAATAGCCTGTGGCGAAAAGTTTGTCGATCTGGAGTATGCAGACGAAATCGTTCTCATCTTCGAAGAGGAGGAGGAGGCACAAGTGTTTTTGGATGAACCGACCAAAGTCATCCCGTCCTTCGGTATGCACTTTGCACCCACAAAGTGTAAGGTTATGCTCGTGGACATGCAGTCACCGAGCACGCCAATTCCTACCCAGGGAGCTGTACTGGAAGTTGTGGAGCGTCTGATGTATCTTGAAAGTTGTATTAGTTCTGATTGTAGTGTGACAGATGAGGTCAATGCAAGAATCTTCAAAGCCCGGGTCGTGTTTACCTATCGCGTCAGAGTGGTGCATGCCTGAATCTCAAGGGATGTCTATCAAGCTACAGTGCGGGCTGTTTTGTTGTATGACTGTGAGACTTGGCTTATTCAAGCAGCGGAACTGAGGCGTCTTCAGGTGTTCGACAATCGTTGTCTCAGAACCATAGCTCGTGTGGATTGGTGTCGGCGAATCCGTAACGAGGCAGTTAGAAAACGAGTTTTGGTTGTGCAACGGGTGCTTCCATTGAAGAGTGTGTCCAGCACCAGAAGCTGCGTTGGTTGGGACATGTGTTGCGTATGCCTAACCATCGTATGCCGAAGGGAGTGCTGTTTTTCATGCCCAACGCAGAATGGCGTAAGCAGAGAGGTGGCCAACCCTTGACCTGGCAGAGGGGTATGAGTGAGATTACGAAACGTTTGGGTGCTGTCGGTGCTACTCTCCTTCCAGGATGGGGACCGCATGATCCCCACTGCGCCTGGTTGGAGACGTTGCAAGATATGGCCGTCAACTGATGTCAGTGGCGTTTTTGATGTCAGTTTTTACCCAGATTGTCTGATTGAATGTCTGGAGGTGTAGGCACCTCGGAATGATTGTAGTATGCTACCACCAAGTCCCTTCCCCATCCACCTTTATTCTTTTCTTCATAATAAGGCTTTCAAATAAATCGTGTCCGTAAGGCAGCGAAACATCAGTGTTGAACTCTGATGTCATGCTGTCGACGGTGATGATGATGATGCGTTAATTCAGTAACAGAGAAGATACCGATCTATGACTCAGCGACTCAGAAACCGGGAGAGCAAGACTAATTCAATCTGTAGGTCGAACGTTAGTCTGTAACAAGACCAGCGTGCTATGATTCATTGGAATCTCTCGTTCGTAAAGCATTTCCGTGTGAAGAGGTTTCCTCCGGTTTCAGTTGGTACAATATTCCAACAATCACTCATACATGGCTTCAAGCTTGCTTTCAGGAAGTTGGTCACCCGGAAATTTGGCAATACACGACGAGGAACGGCGGTCCAGCGAAAATGCTATGTAATCTTTCCGCTGTAGCACTTCTTATGTCCAGCTGTCATACCACCCGAAAGAAGTACGAGGGTTGTGATACTGCCAGGTTGTCGAAACCTAGACAAACGGAGTTGGGATGCTGCGGGTGGTTCGAACCAGGGACCTTCGGGGTCAGCAAGTTCGATCTTCAACCACCAATTCCTGAGGCCAAACAGAGGTCTTAAGTAGGCTTTCGCCCGCATTCTGTAAAACGTTTTGTGCAGAAAATGTCTATCCTGCTTATCCCGGTTAATCTAATTCGTCTTCTATAATATCGTGTAAAATTCTCTGAAATCTATGGATTCGAAGGGCTCTCAAGACGTTGGACTGTAGAGGGTGAATAGGTGAACGATGAGGTTCTCTTGGATCGCACCTTAACCAGTGGTTTTGGTGATAATGACATCAATATTGACAGTATTAGTAAAAATGATAGAAATGATAATGGAAATAATAAAAAGTTACTCCTTACCAAGGAAAGGCGGGGAGTTTAAAATGTACTTACTGCAAAACACCAGTGATGCGTGTGAGTTTGAACGAGACCATCCACTCTCCCCTAATGAAAATTGGATGGTTCATTATTATACTATACTATACTACTATACTACTATACTATACTATTCTATACTGTAGACCTGCTTGAACGGGACAGTACCTTCAGTTTTCTAT
>CM030369.1:1291628-1361628 GCA_003604175.2 Clonorchis sinensis | reverse complement strand
GCGTTGAGCTGGTGTGTTGAGCCTGGCCGTGTTCTGTCCTTATACATGTCTTCACAACGAGTGGGACGTGAAAACCATAATGTGAAATCACATGGCGTCCTTTAAAAGTTCACGGAACCGGAGTTGACCTGTTGTTCACCAAGGTCGTATTCATTGTCACGATGTTGTCTCGTGATGCACGTTGTAGGATGTGGAAAAAACAAAGCACGAGGGAGACAGTGGACGCAGATGCACTAATCAGATTGGGTAACCGCTACAAATACTTTCCCCCATCGATAAAGTCCACAATTTTCTGACTGGGAATCATGAAACCCTCGACTTGGTTGGCCGAAAATCCTACGGAGCAGTGTAGGTAACCTATATCAGTGTCGAGCGTACCGCCATATCCAAGTTGACTAGGTTAGCTAGCTTGTATTGCGTTGTGTTTGTAAGCAATGATGGGTCATTCTTCCTGATGGTGAATTACTACGATACGCTCTTCAGATTTCCTTGCTGTATAAAAATGTTGGTATTTTTATACGTAATGCACTACTCATAAGGTTGCTGAAAATTCTTCGACAGCAACCGTATGAGTAGTGCATTACGTATATACATGTATGGCGATATTTGGAATATCGTAGCAACTGAAACATCAGGCGGCCTGGTGCACCGCATTCAGTTGGCTCGAAACATCACAAACGGGAGATTCAGCTGGGTTCCAGGTGAGTCTCTTGCAAAACCCAATTGATTTACAAATAAGTGTATTTATCGATGTTGGTATGTTGTTTATGATAGTTTATCCAGAGAACGCGAGAAGTTCCTGGTCCATGCCTTGCTTCCGCTCCTTACTCTTGAATCAGGCGCTTATATCCGTAAAGAAGCTGGAGGCCTCAGTTTGTACCACGAGCATACTCCTGTCGATGATGGTTCGGTTTTCAACCAAACACGAGACAAGGTCGAGTAAATGTAGGATAAATGTATCATGACAAACAACCGTAACCACAACACGCATATGTATATATTTTCCCGACCTAAGGCTGTCACCTTCTCGTAGTTTTCGGGCTTGGATGCCGGGTATTTGTTCCTCTGGATTCAAGGTCAATCTTGAACAGACAGACGAAGAACGGCGATAGCTCTTGATATGAATGATCATACAATTGTGCGCTCTGAAAGTGAACTCTTACTACCTCATCGACAGACATGTGAGGGGAAAAGTGGCTTTTTCTTATTAATGGGAGCTGGGGCGCCGTCTTTCCTGGAGAAACGTCGGGTTTAGAAGGGTCGGTCGATAAATACGCACACATCGGTCACCCATTGTTTGGCCATGATCGCTGGCCTGCCAACGAATACGGTTGGAATTCTTCTAGAAACAAACCACCTGGTGCGGCTCAAAACCACCTACGTGCATCACATCTTTAAGCCTGACAACCGCACGCCCTAATCTCAGGGTCCTCTTGTGGGTCTAACTTCCCATAGCTAAGTATATCAAACCTTCACGACTTTGGCTTCAGAAAGATTCATTTAAGAAAACACCGCCATTTTTTGACGAGCTGATCCTTTTAGGACGCCAAAGACGCAAGACTGACGATTTCAAACCAATCCAGATTAACATGTAGTCGTCCGGAAACAAGCTAACTTTCAAAAACTTTACCAGCACGAAGATGGCTTGTGTAAAGAGCAGTGTTACTTAACGACCTAAGCTTTCCGCCTGGAATATGAGAACCCTACTGGCTAAACAATAGTGAGGTGCCTGAACTGTGGATAGCACTTGTCGGCAATGAGATGTTGAACAGGAACGGACAAGAATCAGTGTATTTCCATAAAGGAAACTACTCATGAGGTTGCTGAAAACTCTTGGACAGATCACGACCGGTTTCGTCCTTCTTGGGACTCATCAGCTAGGCACAGTCCCCTGTTTCCATCGATCTTATGTTCTACTTGAACCCAAATTGGACAGATCTCGACAAATACACTCGCTTGCATATCAAATGGATTTCCACGGGAAACTCAGCTGACTCTCTGGGTTATGAAGATATACCGCGATATCTCGAATATCGTACCAACTGAAACATAAAGTGACCTTTATGCAGCACATTCGGTTGAAGAATATCGTAAACTAGAGATTCAGTTGAGTCCCCCGTGAAAACGGGAGTGTATTTGTCAGTGTAATTCAGCGTAATTCAATCAGGTCCTTTAATTCAATGTTGTCTCCTTTGCCGTCCTTTCTCTGGGTTCGTCAAATGCTTGAGCGTTTTGCAAACAGCTGTGGCCAAACGTCAGGAAGCAGAAACTTAGACTAGCTGTTAGCATTTTGACGGTGGAAAAATCATTTCAAAATGGTTTAACCCCGTTGTTCAGCAGTTTAGTCTGGCCAGCACTGATACATCAAACGAACATCTTTACCATAGTCAAGGTCTGCAAATCTGTCTCCAGATTGTTGGACCGAGAATCGAGGAGCGAGGTGACGGTGAAGGGATTTTTATCTGCGTTTCGTCCATTGCAGTGTTAGAGTAAGTCCAAAGAGTACCAAATAGCCGGGATGAGATCCCGGATCAGAATTCGTCTAGTCAGTGTATCCTGGATTTAGAGCATTTCGCAAAAGACAATCGGGTTTGGTGCACCCCAAATTTGCGCCGTTTGTCATCTGCCGCTTGAAAAGTGTGCATTTTTACTGTTTCACCCATCCATCCCCCACCTTATTGTACACACTACGTTTCTTCAGAGGTGAGCCGGGTGTCGACAGCAAAATCGTGGACACTGTAGGGAGTCGGAGGGTGCCCTAACTAGAGAAGATGATTTTTCAGAAGACTCGGGAGTTTATAACTGAGACCTGGTCTGAGTAGACAACCGTTCATGTGTGTAAAGATATAAAGGGAGTAAGGACCATAGTGAAAACTACGAGAATCGCAAGTTTTGAATCTTGCACAAAGTTTAAATCTAATTCATTCGGGTGATTTATCAGCTAGCTTCAAGGAAAGGCTGACCAAAATAGACAATGGTCAGGATTCTGTAACCTGATAGAAAATAGCTTGTTTTCAAACTACAGTGCGTGGAGACCTTAGAGCTATTTTTCCTGACCAATAAGCTGCTAGGTGTATCTGCTGGTCACTTGAACAGCTTGCCACACGAAGATGTGATCGGTGAGAAAGCACGACCAGACTATTTGGCCTGTTGACCAGCTTGCCACACGAAGGTGTGATCTGTGAGAAAGCACGACCAGACTATTTGGCCTAATGTGAAACCCTAACAGGGTTATGAGAATTCACATTGTTTTCACATTAGAATAACCAAGCTAATAAATAGTCACGCTTGCACGCCTATTGTATGCTTGGTCAAACATTCCCCATGAAACGTGAGTGACGGAGTCGATCGTTGACTTCGCTTTTGAGTGTCACTGGATAATTGCATCGTACTGTTAAGCTTTCATTCATACCTTGTTCCCATTTCAGCTTGTGGTGGTGACGGATGCGTGTGTTGTGACGGCTGCAAAACGGGAGGGAAATGCAGCTGTGCACCTGGCCAATGCGAGTGCAAAGGATGCGAATGCGGTTGTGACTGCTGTGATTGTTGCGTGAAGAGTGATTAGATGTCCCCCAAAAGCCCATTTGCTGATGATATTATGTAAACAGTATATGAATATATGCAAATACGCCAGTTCTCACTTATCCCTTGGTCACAGTTGGGTATTCCGGGTTGCGTGTTGTGGCGTGGCACGTTTAGATGACTTATCTAGTGAGTCGACTGGTGGATGTTAACATTTGCTGCGTAGAAATTAACTCTGAATATGTGTATTTTTTATTTGGTCATTGGCATTTCTAAATAGTCCCGATTCGATAGTGGATCCCCGCTATATAGAGGGGAATCCGCGACGGGACTATCAGCCCAGATTCGTGTTGGCAGGTCACATTCTATGAACGAAGATCTACTCTGATCTGAAATCCCGCCAAGCTTTCAACGTTGGCTAGTGTAGCCCATTATCGATTTGGCCGTGACTGAGCTGCTGTCCAGAGAGTAGAGATCTGAGCAACACGTGTTCCTTCACAATTCAGCTCTATGTTTCGAAACACTTGGTGCTGCCTCCACAGAAACAACGTAACAGAAAGCAGAAGGTTAACAGTATTTACCATCTATCCCAAACGAGATGTTGCAGAGGCTTAGATTGCGTTTGGTAGCTGAGATTCCGACTGACCACCAGGGCATAACCTTCAGTTAACGCCACATACGGGCCTTCGAATTGTCTGGTTTAGATGCGTTCTGAATTGACTACGTGCTTTCATCCACACGCAGCTGAGCAGCTACACCATGTTTTGAGTTTCGATTCATCTCAAACCATCTATAAGACTGATAATACGGGGTAGCCTTATTTCACTCCGTTTAAAAAGTGAATCCTGTAGATATGTTTCCACAAACCTTTGTCTACGGTAGAAAGACTTAACATGGTTTTAGAATCTTCTCGGGCAACCCGACTTCCGAGGAGAGTAATCACAGAATTTCTATTTCCGCTGAGTCAAAGTCTTTTTCTTGGTTGACGAATAGGACCTAGGGAATTTGTTTGCATTCGATTCATTCCTGTTGTACGTGTGGTATTTGGGGAATTGAAACCGTGATAGTCAGTTTGCTGGAAGACCCTGATTGTTGCCCTGGAACGACTTCATCCACCAAAGTTCGCATTAATCTGATTCGTCAGTGTGGGAACCAGGAGTTTTCGGGTATCACTAAAAATGGGGAAACAAAGGGGTGCCTGAAAATGCCGGTCAGTTGATTTCTACGTGAACCAATGTTTTCGGTTTATCCGTCTCCTTAGAACTGACAGGAGATATATACTGCAATATCTTAGCATTTCTTTTGCGCTCTTCATTTGCCCACGTATCACCTGACAGTTTTACGAATAGGGAGCAAAAACCGTGTTGAACGGATGCTTACCCGTTGACGACGCCCAGGTTTACCACATCGTCTGGTCCAAATGTTTTCGTGCACATAGCCTGGAGTGGTTTGATTTGATCAGCAGGCCATCGCCTATCGTTCTAATCTTGGGCTTTATGTGGTGAGACACGTTTCGGAAGAAGTTGATCGTGTCAATCAGATGGCCAGTGCCAAACAAATGTCTGGCTACTAGCGATGCAGGATTGCGATTTGACCTCTGACCAGGCACAAGTATCCTGACATCAACTGGAATGTGTTTCACCGCATGATTCGCTGGGAATTTGTGTCCTGCGGATAAAGGTGCCTGTTCAGCTGTCGGAAACCTTGTAGACCAAACGAGAGGCAGATGGATTGTGTAGCGTAGGCTGAGGCTTTTTCAGGGAAAATCCTCTCTTGGTATGTGTCAGCTCGGATACATTAAAAACACGCTCAAATGCAGAAATGAGCTTGGGTCTTATGTTGTTTTGTGTTCACATAGTCGCCTTTGAATTAAAGGAAGACGTATACATCTTTCTCACCGGCTGTAAAGTGGACCTTCGCAAAGTCTAAACCTGGGGACATTTCTGTGGTGTTAACTTTTGGTTTTAAAAACGAAATATCCCAGTAAGGCTGCTGCACCAAAAGACCATCATCATTGTCATCCGAAATTAACTTTTGACAATGAAGACCGAGGCGGTGGAAATCATCAGGCGTCACAGCGTGAACAGAATCGAGGTTGTGGAGCTGGCGGGCATATGGAAAGCGGTCTTAGATAAGCGGAGTTGTCACGTGGCTGTGTGCGGATGTCAATGCACGTAGAATCATTAGCAAATCAGGTGAGGGGGTGAAAATCCCAACCCGACCAAAGTCCACACAACTATCGTAGCAACAGTTCAAGAGAAATCTTCACGTGGACCAAACCGGAAGAACCAGACCCTAGGCCGCACCCAAATCCATGTAGGTTTCCCCATCGGCCTAACACTTGGTCACAAAATCCCTTGGCCGATACCCAACGGAGATGTAGCTTGACTTAGGTGATTGGTTCTCCTTCCGCCTTGTTAAATCTCGACCAAGCTGGTAACCTAGTCACTTGGCGTGACGGAGCTTTTGTGTCAAAAACGAAACGTCGACCAGCAATACATCTACTGATTGTTGCCAAACTTTTCGGAAAACGATGACTACTCAACCGGTTCCAAGCGTTTTTCAGGACCCCTAATACTTCTTCCTAACTCATCAAGAAAACATCCACCAAACAGACGTCTCAGGTCCGAACAACCTACTGACAGGAGTTACGACAAACTAAAGTGAACAGACTGTTGACAGTATGAAGAGATTTGGGAAGTTTCATTTGAGGTTTCGTCTTGTCGGTGAAGCCAGTCTCTGCTGAAAAGCCGAGATGCACCGTACAGCTGTTACCTCCTTGTTGGGAATCATCAGCAATACACATCTCACGCAACTGCATTAGGAGTTTCAAACCCGCGACATCCCAACCAGTAAAGAAGAAGAAGGCCTTCGTTGCGGAGCTGTTTATGAGAGAAGCACCAACTTAACAGTTACAGACGATTGGACAGGAGTACAAAACTCTCATATGCATCTTGTTTACAAAACTGAATGTCCATCATCTCCTAGAACGCGTCTTCCTGAACTTTCCTGGATATTCATTGACTTTTACCCAAATGGAAGCAAATGCTACAAAGCGACTCCGAAAATTCCGTAAAATATCTCACTTTTCAAGAGACGCGAAGCGGATTTACGAGAAGACATACTACTCGTCTGCCTCAGCAGTAGTATCCACCGTTGGAACTGGCGTCTGATTAGCAGCGCGATTAATTTGTAGTCAGACAGGATATGGCGCGAATTATCCTTCACACATAGAATCTACATCACCTGGTCACACGTGCTGACTTGCTCCTCGAGTGACGACTTGCCAGATGAGAATTCGTCGATTTCTCATGGATTCGGTGGCTGAGGACGGACTGGTTCCCAAGCCTAACCAAGAATTAATCACACTGGTGGTCGAATGCTGGTTGTCAAATGTTTAGGTGTCGAAAACATTGGCTGGAGGTTCACGAATTCAAAACTACCTACTGGATTCTCGTGAGATTTGCAATACTCACGATTTCCAACAGTGACAATGCAGCTGCACATGTCTCCTCGGATTTTCAGCATGGATGAGCTTTGCTCACAGAAGAAACTGCCATTGACAAAGCGGATGAGCCTGGTTTATGGATGGGGGCCACAATGCGTGCTACATAACAAAAATAATGAACAACCATTCAGTTCTAGTGCCGTTTTGCTGCCTAGCTGCCTTGCTTCCCGGAGGAAACATGAAGGCTGAAGTACTGCCAGGTCTTCAAAGTCTAGACGGAAGTAGCCGAGATGGCGAGGTTGGGTTCAAACCATGTACCCGTCATTACTTTCGCGCTTGAAACACTGAGTTATGCAAAGCACAATCTAAGTTGTCTACTTTTACCTGGTTGCCCAGAACCGGATAATTTTTTCTTCCCAGTTCATTGGGAAGTGGTATTTTGTAAGTCAAAGAGTGCCCCTCATGAAAATAGTAGTTAGCTTAGGGTATACGCGGTTTTACAAGCAGGTAAATCCCTAAGGAGCCGGCTAGTTCTATTAAGCTGGTAGGGTGGGCATGTTAAAATGGATTTTCCTCTTATCTAGATGTCCGAATCAGGAAAAAACAGTAGGTGATCTGCCGAAATGAGTCGATATTTTTGCTTCCAAGCATGATTGAGGTCTCTTCGCAGCTGCGTGGTAACATGGCATTTTGACGTAAAATCCGCGGTCTGGCTAGCCCCTGTAGTGTCAGACTGTCAGGCCAACGAATTGTGGTGGAGGTATCGCAGCCTACCATTGTTTCAACCATCATCTCTTTGGCCGACTGGGGTGCGGTTGTGAGTAATTTCTGTACGTGTGTTTAAGATTACAATCGAGTGCTAACCACCGAAAATGGTGGTCACATTTTTTTCGGAACTTATTTGAATGTGGTCAACCTCCGCGGTGTGCCAGAGTGAGAGATCTGTGCCCTTTTTCATGCGCTTCTGGGTTAGTCCGGCCCCGTGCAGCCAAGCGGACCAGACAATGGCGTCTGCGTTTTCTCACAAGATTCTTCAACAGACCCCATAACTTTTGTTTCAGAGTCTATCGGCAGGGCTTCCAAAACCACTCTTTCTTTTTTCCACTGAGGTCTGAGTCGTTTTTTTTGAGTGAACAGCTCAAAGAGGACTAGATCAGTTGAGCCCCGTTCGTATCATTATCCACCTATAGTTCTTCTAAGATTCTAAGATAAACACTTGTGCCGTGTAATTTAGCGACCACCCAGTTGGATCGCGTTGCCAGCAGCTAGGGGTGGAGAGCTACGACTCAAGGCCATCGTCCCTTCTGTGACAACCTGATTCAGATCACTCTACGATGGTATCATGTCCAACAGTTGGTTCTCTCTCAGTTCCCCTGAAAAGGGCGAGAATGCCGTGAATCTGTCATCTTCCATGACCTCATTAGCACGGGCCTGAGCTAGCTAGTGAATCAACACAACACTAGCAATGACGTATCGGTGAGGTATGTAAAAACAGCCTTCGTAGCTGCTTCTTCACTTTCCCTTACATGATCAGACCAAATGACAAAGCGCATTAGTCCCTTCTAATACCAGAAATTCCGTACTAATGGGCAGCCATTGCTAAGTTGCACACCGATCCGTCAGGCACAGAGTCCGAGGAAACACATAGCTCTCTGGAGGAGAGTGAATACTTAGGAGATGATGATTTCGGCCTGCGGAAATACCCGTGCCCCAAGTCATCTATTTCTGTCGATCTGATAAAGGAATATTGCTGTCAGCAAGACGAAAGTTGAGAGGGAGGCTTGAAAAGGTTATCCCTGCACTTTAAAAATCATTCTAGCCGGCATCTCAGAACAAAGTCTTGGGATATTTGAATAAAATTGTACAAAATTGTATAAAATTGTATATGGGAGAATCAAAGCTTGAAATTTGTTTTCTAAAGTGCGAGAAGCAGTCCGACCTGGACGGTTCATATCCAGCCCCTTTAAGCAAGTCTAGGGAAGATTTGATAAACCACCCGAGAAAGATCACTGGTAACGTATGGGGCGCAAGAAACCAAAAAACGAAGCACTTATTCATATTTCACAAAAGGGTGCGTATTCACTGGGTTCAAACCATCGTGAAATTAATCTGGTAGCTGTGGCTTCCCAGATGCTCTCTGGTCTTATTTTTTCGCGGGCTGATTGAACACGGAGGGAGACAAATGGGTGAAAAGCAAGCTGGGTTTCTCAGAAGACGGATTCTGAAACTATGGTACTACTTGGAGCCACCAACGTTTATCCGTTTTCTTCGCTTTAGAAACGTCTTTGCTTCTGCTGACTGTCTAGATCCACGACGTTGACTATGGCGCGGAGATGTTTCCTTCCTTCCTTAAAGGCCTGAATGACAACTTCATAGTTAGGCAAAGGTCTATGGTAAGTTCCAGACTAAGTTCACTCAATCCATCGGCTTCAGGCAGAGGTGTCTTCTGCTACCTTTCCTCTTCGGGTTTTATCGTCAACATGATCCTGTTGAACCCACTCGTAATCTTTTGGGCCTGCGATGTCATAATCCCTTTCCGGACTTTCCTCACAGGAATCGAGTACTCAGACGGTATAGCCTTTCTTAGATTTAAGTTGGTTGAAAGGCACGCAACACAAAATAACTCGGCTATTTTTACCTGGGGATTTAGTGTGCTTCTCGTAACTGAAACAGTCAAAGTGCTGCTGTAAGACTGGGTAGGATGAAGCCCGAGCCTCATACTTGGAGATCAGCCATGGTTACCTATCTAGAGTCGAAGAAGACTTCCTGTTAGAGAAGACCAGGTGGTCTGCCAACTGTAACATCTGTGGCATACACTTGATATCAGCTTATCCACAAACAGTCGAGTTTACAATGCTGCTACAAACCGAATGGATCCGAAACCTGGCCACTGCCAGTTTAGAACATTGAAAGCTTTCAGTACTTGGCCACTGTTGTGCCCAGGTCGGATGAGAAAAGAGGTCAGTAATACTGGAAATTGCCGACTGCTTTTCGGACGAAGCAACTCGTGCAAGATGGGTGAACCGATCACATTCAATAGGTTACGCTTGCTTCTTCCACTGTTCCGTATGCCGGTGGACCAACATCCTTCAAACAGTGATCCTTGACCATAGGGAGACTGGAAACAAGCCAGGGCATCCCAAAACATGACTTGGCAACGAAGTGTAAGGAAACTCAGCTGGTCATTGATGTCCAATTGAATAGGAACCCAGAAATGAGGCACAGGCTAGTATGCCCATTCCACTTACGTGCTTCGTGGCTGTTGCGTTCAGTTCACGGCTTTCCGTCTCCATTCTCCAGTTAGTGGAGGTCCCACTAATAAAGCGCACCTGTCCACTTTTCCTATATCATAAGCGAACGAAGGAGCGCAAGAACTGGAACCAGTGTGTAACACGTACACGGACTATAATTGGTAATGAATTTGTCGCTGAATGTGATTACCCTACCATAGTTACTCTATGATTATAGAACTCTCGGTTGCGCACAAAACACCGATTTAACTAGATATCTGTCTAACTGGCTTCATCAAAAAAATTGGCGACGGGAGTGAAGCAGGCTATTATGTCGCCAGGCCAAAAACTTCAAACCAGCTGATTTAATGTCACAACTCAGGACAAGTGAATACCCCCCTGGCAGAAAGCGAATAGTGAATGAGTTTCTAGTCCAATCTACGATTAAGATCAAGCTAACCTAGTACATCAGGTTCTAGCATGACGCATGGAAGTAGTTCGTGGATTATACCGCATCGGAGTATTCCCTGTCTGGGTCACTGAACAATGCATGACTCTGTGTTATATCTGAGTAGGTTTAGGATACAATCACTGTGTGAAAGGCATATGAGGTAAGGCAGTTTGTCGTGGGGGCACTTGGGGGAACAGAGTCACGTTGTATCTTTTTTGACCGTAGCAAAGTCCGCTCAAAACCTAAGAGAACTGACTCGATTACGCTCAGGTCGTTTCTGAAGGAACGCGGTTTACTTTCTCAACTATGCCTTTCCTTCAGGAAATACTGCGTCTGTACAACCCCTTACAGTAAACCGTAGGCTAACAACCTACACAAGTTGAATTATTTCAGCCAAACCCCAAAAAATATTACCCCAAAAGCTGAAGTGACAGGCTAGTACATAGCATAATAGGCAACCAGAATATATAAAAACCGTTCCAAATTCTGATGAGCCAGGGAGCAGACAGAGTTAACTATCCGCATGTCCCAAAATAAGGTCTGTCTTGTTGATGCGCCTAAGGGTTTCGTACACCACAGTCCTGAACACCGACGTGGTCTCTTGTACTATTTTGTGGAACATTGCCCCCGTACTCCGGATGTATACGTCATTTTGTAGTTCGAACATGTAAAGTTACTTCTAATTTGTTCGCTTGTATTACAAGACCGGAAGTGGATGACATTCCCTTCTGGTATATAAAGAATTACACTTCACTGGTGAATCCGAACTATTCAGAGGACAGCATTCTCCGGACTGCAATGTCAAGCCACGGTGAGTGAAACCGGTTGCGTTTTGAAAATTTGTCTCTGCGCCCATTAATAGTTTTACTGTAGCGTGAATCTCAGTTGGCTTGTGGTCCATATTTTAAAACACCTCTCGGTTTCGACTAAAGTGACGTTACCAGGATCATCCATTCCATTGCCTTCCGGAGTCACAGTCTCCATCCGCGCATTCAGCTTTCCAGGGTGGTAGTCTGCACACTAACCCGAGACGTCTGTATTCTCAGAAGTAAGCCAAACTCTCGGGAACAACCTCTGAAAGGCCGGACTCATTTCATCTGCTTAATTCAGTCACCGAACTGAACGTTAGATGATTCTTCACAAAAGGCAAACAATGGACCTGCTTTCAACCCACATGAGTCGAATGCTAGGTCAAAAATATGAAATAAGATATTCTAAACATGCCAAACAAAGTAGTCTTTTTGTCTCAGAGGCACTGGTTGAAACCGTAAACGACATGGGTGGTCGTGTCGGACGAATGTGGTTGATGGTGTGGTTTTAACAGATAAGTCGATTGTACTTTAGCGGTTGACTGTTTCTGCTTTGTCAGCTGCTTAAGGTTGAGAGGAGATATAGTACACTTAATGCTATTTCGGGTGAACATGGTGATCAAAGAGCACGAGTGCAGTGGACGCTAATCAAAATTTGATTTGGTTGGTATCCTATTTTGCAAATGGTTTCTTCTAAAACGACCGTTATGTGTTGGTCAGGAACTCATTGAGGAGTGCACTTTGCCTACTCCTTACTCTGTAATTTCTCTACATACTTTGACCGAAGGCTGATCTGGCTGGGTCCGGTAGCGAAAATCTTTTTCAACCTCCGCCTACTCACAAAATAAACGTAGGCCGCGGAAAGCATGCGGATAGTTCACCATGCTTGCCAGTCGAACTGCCTGTACTCGAAGTTTCTCATTGATAAAGATGAGATTTCATTCAGAAAATTTTCGGATCGGCTGTACGTCCAAGCACGTACTCGCAATAATTATTGTCGCGGACTTAGTTCCCCAGCTTGCCCCATAGTTCAGTGACAGCAGGCGTGCTCATCAGAGCATTTGTTCCGCTATGCTACTGAAAAGTATTCATTTCCTAAAATGAATGTGAAACACTGTGCTCATTTGTGACTCGGCGATTCTCAGGATCATACATTCTCTCTGCCACAGTATCCTATCATGTTCAGGTAAGCAAGACAGTCTGATTCTGTCATAACAGTGGACAAAGCTCTGTATAGTAGTAATAAACTGGCCAGCTTCACACAAAAAGAGCGCAACCACCGTACTCATTGAAAAGTTTGGATGATTTTCAACTCAGCCCTGAGTGTGGCACGTAGAAAGGCTCCTGAGCCGCTGGAAATGACTGGGGGAAAAATCATTCCCTGAACGACTACTCACTAAGTCATTTTGGTTCACCCTTTTTCCTGTTAGAAATAATCTGAGTGACGATCTCAGTTGTTCATCAAGTTGGTTTTTCCTGCAATATACTCAGTTTTACAGATCTTCGCACGCAGTAGCACCTTAAGACTGGTCAATCGTCACATTTGCAGTTCTTGAATAAATTGAATTTCCATAAGCTCCACACTGAACACCCCAACTGTTTTCAGAACAACACACAGGAATCCACCATCATGTCAAGGGAGGACCCGAGTGCAAAGACGATTGTCCTCCGGCAGCTCACTGCCAAGATGATTGCCACAAACCCGGAGTTGGACCTGGTCATTGCAAAGATGAATGCCACGAGGGGCAGAAGAAACCACATTGTGCGGACGACTGTCACAAACCTGGAGTAGGAAAGGATCACTGCAAAGATAGCTGTCATTAGAGCACGCTACATGCATTCGCCATTCATCTAGTCGTTGTTTCTTCCCACCAGAAAGGTCGTTCCTTTTTCTGAGCGTCCCAATCGGCCGTACATTCAAAACGTGCAAACTTTTCGTTTCGTTCGACCGCTCCAATTCGTCTGAGTTATTGAGTTTTCGAAGAACAGCTGATGTATTTGATGTCAATGGTTTGCGGTTTCCGAGGTGAATGTAAGATGAACAAGTAGAGCTCATTCAGTTTTTCTCATTCATACTCGTCTCATTTCCTCTATCATTATTGTTGTTATTAATATTGTTATCAGATAACACTCGCCTTTACGTAATCTCTTTTAAGTTGTCCGACTTCCAACTCTCTATGTGCTCGACTTTGATGATAATTTATTGCAAGCAACTATTCATTTTTGCGTCATATTTTACCTTTCGAAGGAGGGTACACTATCACCTTCAGAAGAGATCGGTCCCCAGCCACCTTGGGATCTGGCTTGTAGAAGTAACAGCAGCATATTTTTTGACTGACTATTCAAGAAACAGAAGCGAAGTCGCAGGGGAACACTGTTCTTCAGCCTATGGGGTCTTTGTGCGAACCGCCACTCCTAAGATTTGAAACGTTTTACGCAATCACTTGTGAGACTTGACGTTTACTGAACACATGACGGATGAAAACGATTCCTGAAGATTGCGACAATGTGAATGTGGGATTTTGGGAATTTGCCTTCCACTTGGATTTCGTCTACACTGTAAAAAATCCCGGTTGAGTGAGGGACATGTTCGGCATGAAAGGGACTGATATCAGCCCTCCGGATCTTTCGGTAAATATATACCGGTTATTTAGTGTAAGGTGTAAGCTGGTTGAGAATAAGTCTTGAAGTGTGGGAGATAACTCCGAACCGAATTCTCGACTGCATGCGGCTGTATACTAAGGTTCTGGCCCTGCGTGCGAAACACGCTGAACTTTCTCACAGTGACCACCATTTTAGCTCAAAAACTGTCAGTAGATAGGTCAATAACGTGACCTTTTGGCTAACATGTATGCACTGTGGGTCTGCAAAGAAGGCTAGAGGAAAATTCACTCATTTACTCCAAGAAGCTTAGAGGAATCGAGTCTAGACTTCCTGCGAAAGGTGAAGAAAGACAAGCTTTGGAAAGCAAGGATACAGTTATATTATTAGCGGAGAATTTTTGAATTTTCGGTCGCAGCTTTCACTTCTCAGATTACAGTTGATTGCGCCGTTAAACTTAAAAAGTTTTAATAAGTTTTAATAAGTTTTAATCCGCATGCAGATCTGCTGGTGATTCCCAACGAGAAAGGAACGCTGTGCGGTGATTTCTGGCTTCTCAGCCTAGGTTGATTTCGCCCTATTGAGCGAATTCGGCGAATAAAATTCCAGAATCTTCGGTGTACCTTCGAACTGTAAGGAAATGATGGTGGTATCGGGAATGTAAGTTTGTCCAAGTCACAAAACTCCTCCTACAGTCAACTTAAACATTCATCTGCATGCCGAGTTGATTTTAACCGTAGATTCACCTGGAGCCAAGCTGAATCTCTCGTTTGCAATGTTCATTTATGATGTTTCTTGCAAATGGGGTTCATTTAAAACAGAGGGTTGACAGAAACTCAGGAAGTGCGCCTAGCTGATGAGCATGAAGATGAACTGTCGAAGAGTTTTCAGTAAACTTATGGGTAGCATATTACGTGCCCCTACAGTATTCTTCTGATCAATCCACACTAAAGCGAAGGGGCGACAGGCTCTAGTTTTGTCATTCTTGCAGCCACTCAGCAGGGCACAACTTTGCGCTTGCCAATCTCCTCTTCTTAGTGTCCTACATGAGAGATAACACATTACGACCACGTCCGTATATGACCTTCGAACCCGTGAAGGTCTTCATTCTTCAGCAGCTTGATTTCTTTTAATTAAGGCTTCAGCTACAACCTAGTTATTCTCTACCTCCAAGAAAAGATTGATTTGAACACGTATCTCGTGAATCGATCAAGTACCTACAACTTATACAGATTTGTCCAGAGTACGATGATTGGTTTGTTCGCTGAGCTGGGCAATTCGATTGCAAACATGCCGTCATCAACGAGTTGACATAGTCAGTTAGATCCACTCCGCTTCTTGAGAGCGCACCGATGGTGTCACCTCGATTGGTGATGAGATGTTTGCAATCACACTGCTCACTCAGCGAACAAACTAGCAACACTTCCCTTAATAGGAAATTGTCCAGGAGGTTTCGAGCATCCGTGATGCTTCCTGCTTGGGCGTCCTTGATAGGCAGGTCAATACAGCCAAGTAAGATATGTGGTTGTCATTCGACGGTTTGGACGGGACCATCACATCGTTCATGAGTGATCACCAGTGTAAACCTGGTCAATCAGATACGTCTGTGATGCATTTGATGAACTAATGGCTGTAGAGCCTTGCCTGTCAGCCAAGTGTGGTTTGAATTCCCGCAAAGTCGAGGTCATCTGTTGAATCGGGCTCTAACAGGAGGGAGGCTCCCCTCTAACACTTCCATGCTTTGACGTGGACTAGAGAGAATAATTGTACTAAGGCAGAGTGCGGTGGGTGGGCAGCTATTACCCACGAGATCACGCGTCACAAACTCAAACCACGTGTTCTGTCCTATGTGTGCGTGTTGTGTGTGCGTGTGCGTGTGTGTACGCGTGTGTGCGTGCGTGTGCGTGTGTGTGTGTGTGTTGGGCCGAGTTGTATGCCTATTTATTGTGTGCAGTGTGAAGAGAGGGGTGTACCTTCGTGTTTAATACTTGCATGAACAAGAATACAACTTGACCTGATGTGGTTGAAGTTGGTAAGTGTGGCGGGTGACGCAGGTGGTAGCCGCGTAAACAAAAATGGATGGAAAGCTGTAGTGTGGCGCAAGTGATCGATCTCATCAGTGAGAAAAAGCGCCGTACAGGTTGCGAGGGCATTCCATTGATTAATCGTTCAATCGAAACCTTGATTAGGTGATGGGAATCGCACGACCAAGGGATGAGCGACAAAGTGCTCCTTTCTGGTGCAAGTTGAGTGCAGTAGTGACCAGCTCTTGGTCTTTGAACTCTCTCTGGGATTTGTGATTCTTATCACCTCTAGTATAAAGGAAAGAATAACCCCTTCATGTAGGTAGGGTTGTTGTTCTATGACGTTTTATGAAGCCAAATGTAGTGGCACTTACTCGTGATTGTGTACACAAAACGTCACATTCGAAAGATCCCTTTGTTGAGATTCCCGATGCGGAACTTTGAGTCAAGCATACATTTGACGATCTTGAATATTAAAAGGAACAATCAGGTTCGAAAGCCTAAGTTAGGTGAGGAAATTTGTACAACAAACCTCAATTGTCCACATTCTTGGCGTCAACAAGTGCACAAGTTTGCCAGTGACCGGCACAGCGCAGTGTCCAGGTTCACATACCTAACAACGGTGAGCGGAATTTTGGCTCGGTAGCGTGGGTTGCGGTGTCCCTTCTGAAGCCAGTCTCGTGATTCTGATTGGCGGGGCGATCACACGGAACTCATGAGAGTACAAGTCGGGGTATGCTCATCAAATGGAACATGAAAGCTCTTGGATAACTAGATCAGCTGCGCAAGCTCATACACATGCACACATGCCAATACGTGGGTTTCGAACGGGATGGCTTTTACGGCATGGTATAGATGAACAAAGCAAGTGGAGATCAAGAACACATGGGTGGAGTAAGCAAATGAATGGGAGAAACATCTTGAGGTCGAGTTAGATTCAGTAACCTTCCAGTCGAAATTGACACTCGCATGCCAAACGAATCCGGCTGATGCACAAGCACGTACCGCTCAAAAGCATTTGGAAATCTGGAGTGATTTTGCGCATTTTTTGTCACCTACGCTTTACCTGAGGCGCTGTAGTTTTATTAAAGAGTTATGGCTGTCATTGAATTGTACCAATTAACTCAATTATTTATAAGACTAGTCGCCTCAGAAGAAAGGCCCACTTTGAGGATTATTATTCACGTAGGACTAGCCAATCTATGCGGCACGAGGTTATTACGAGGGCAATCCAGCGGGTCTCGATGAGGATACAGAAACATTCTGTGGTGTAAATTGGAGCTATCGTTTTTATACATTCTACGCATGCACAAACATGGCTTAGGTCAACCTCTAGGGAAGTCTCGTCGCATATTTTATGGTCTTTCACAAACTGGCACCCTGTCCTTGTACGTAAGTTGCAATCTAAGCATGCTTTATTGGGCTCCCAGGAGCCTTAATCAAACTCTAGCCATTGTCACATGATCGAGCTCCTTAATGTTATTCTATGTTTCAGAACGGTTTTAATTTTCCTAAACTTTATTGAAGGAGAACAGTTTTTTCTCCTTTCACAGTGACCCTTCAGTGGAGTGTATTATATTAGAGGGTGCCGCTGTCTACAGTAAATAGGGTGCATTGGTTTTTGGTCAAGTGGCCTTTGATCCGTTCTCTTATATCGGCTGATTGTCAAGCTCGGTGAATAGATCAACATTCAACTAATCGTAAACACGTCTGAGTTGCTGGTGTAAAAGTGCATACTACTGATGAGGCGTGCGAGTAGACTATGATCTGATGTCCAAGGTCCGCCCCCTCACCCAATGGAAGGTGAAGATTACTACCGAATTTATTGAGCCGCTCGGTAGTGTCCGTTTATCTTTGTTTAATATTCAGAGAACGCCAAGGAATGTTAAAGAGGATGCTTGATAATTTTCACTTTCCAACAACTCTGTGTAGATGAGATGTTTACTTTCGTGCCTAATGGATTGTAACCGCTTGGTTTGTGTTTGCTAATAAACATCTGTGCGGCGAAGGGTTTTCCTCCGCACTGCCAGTTGGGACTCACCTTTAAAAGTTGATCCAAAGGTTAATTTTCCCGGTCCTTTTCGTTTCTTCACCTACAGACGGATGATCTCATTCAGAAAAAGGTTCTTTTCGTGTTTGGGAAACGGTGTAAGAGAAGACGTATTCAACAAAAACCAGGATTTTCTCTTCACCTGCAGCTTTGCATGTTGAGGCCCGGATCAGTCGACTCGCTCGTCGTATGAATCAAACAAACAACGTGCTTGACGAAAGGCTGCCGATTAAATTGAGACCTGTGTTTTGTATCAGGTCTTTTTTTGGACGGGCGTTCCCCGTCAGAACCAAATAGATGGCGGATTTTTCACATGGTGCATCCCAGGTATCCGTTGACTCAGAAACTCCACTTGGTGATCTGTTTACTATCCAGGCCTTGTTGACAGAGACTTAGGGGCCAATGACTTTCATGCTTCAAAAGACAATATCGTACATGTTCAAATATGTGGAGCCTTGTTGTACAGGTACAACAAGATTGAAGCTGTTATAGTTGCTATCTTTGCGATCAAGTATCGCACAAGATGTTGCTGCTGTAGTGTCAAACAGCCGAGTCTGTGGATGAGCTAAGTTTGTGTTAGCCTCCATGGGCGGATGGTTCCGCAGGCTTACTCCTACAGGTTTCACATCCCCTTATTCTTCGTGTGACCAACGTGTGACCAATTCTGGAATATGACAGAGGTACGGGATGAATTGATGAATGCAACAGGGACAGTGGTTTAAAATTTAAATTATGCACCTCTTAGAGACATTTATGACCACTCCCAGTGTCATCAACCAATCAGCACAACCGGATGTAGAGTTAAGACCCTAGATGGGGACCCCGAGATAGGCCACATCAATGATTAGAGACATTGTCAGATATGGCCCAGTCGCGCCCTCAATGGCGATCGTGCATCCGAGCTTCTGCCTTTAATGCATAGCTCCCTTTCCATTCCCCCCACTTAACAGTTCATTGACAATGGTGTATTTAAGCACCAATTTATCAGCTAACGTCTCCAATGCGCAGCTACCTACCTCACCTCCTCAAATCATCGGCGAACAAAACTGAGGCAGCTACAACCACTGTACGACAAGTACACGGTTCTTACAGCTCACAATGATGATGATGATAAGGCCCTAAAGAAAGCTAAATAGCAGGTGATACTCTAAAGCTACCACACGATATCTAGACCCATTGTTTCTCCGCTATCATTGAAACGCATGCCTCGCAGACTGTTTCCCTCGTTAGAGACCCTGAAGATGAAGTGGATTCCTCAATTTATCAGATTGCGTGGCATTCATGTTTTTCCAGCTGGAATCCCAGTCGGGGAGACTACCTCACAGAACTATACGGAAGACAGTCCTCTCTACCGAAAGTGGTTTTGCCAACCAGCAACAGGGTACAGCAGCGGAGCAAACAATAACATGTTTTCGATTCTTCTCGACGGGTTATTACTCATATTGTGAGTTTTAAGAACAGATCTTCTGTGGGAAGACCACTAAGCTATGAGGCGGCGCTCTTCTACTGCACACTGGTTTTAACCTGTCGACTGGGGACTTTTTAACCAAACAGTCTGGGGAACAAGCTAAAGCAAGTGAAACCGTTTCAGCAGCCTCCATATATATAATTCTGCCAAATGAAACAGGTAGTGAAAATTGACTCGATCGTTATCAGCTAAAAATTAGATGTGATGAATTCCACAACAAAAAAAGAGAAATATGCTTGTTTCGGAATCGTGGCAAGAAGGATGATGACGCGGCTAGTGACAGCTATCCTTGCAGTGATCTTTTCCAACCCGTGCTGTATGGCAATCGTCTGAACGAAGTGGATTCTTCCGCCCTTCATGGCACCCGTCTTTACAATGACCAGGTTCAACACCGAGTTTGTGGCAGTCGTTTTGGCACTGGACCGATTGGGGCTGGTTGGCTTTACAAGCGGATCCTTCCTTGGTGTGGTGACAATTTCTTCCCGGTTGTTCTGAAAAGAGCAATCAGTCGTTATCAGAAGTTTGCAAACAATGGCAACTGTCTCAATTAAACACCGATTGCAAATTCCAAAGACCACATTGATTGCCAGAATTGGTCTTGATCTATTGCATTGATCAGATCAATATTTGGGTTAGACCCTTTTCAACAGGGTAATTAGTTAGTTGATTATTCGATTGATTATAGGTGTAATCGGTCGGTGCGCAGGATAACCAAAGTGTTCTGGTTGCCAGGCGGTTTCTTAATTTGTATCCAAAACGACGGACAATTCAAGATGGGACCACCCACGGGTAGGTTTTGCATCTGTTCAAAGCGAACTGAAGCCAATCGGAAAGAAAGTGCCATAAGAGTCGTCTAAGATGTCTGACAGTGGCGATGTTACAAGGCCTGTGAGGAAACAATCCGCTTCTGAGTTATTTTATGAAACAGTTTCCACGGGATACCCTAGATTTCAGTCTGATGCTGAAGATAGATGCACAAATGTATCACCGTTGAGAGGATCCACCCAATTTTGACATTGTTAACTGGTAAAATGCATGACCTGGCGGAAAAATTTGAATCTGCACTGTTACTGAAGTCGCTGTTTGAAAGGACCCATTTCGAAAGCTGATAGCCATATTCCAAGAAATTTTGAACAAAATAATGATATCAGGTCAGGCTTTGTACGTATTGTCACTTGCTGACGAAAATGGTGCAAAATCGGAAAAACTACTCTTCAAAACTGAGCTTCAAAGCTGGGTTTCGTCCTCGTGGTGAAGTTAATCTTGAACTACTGAGGGGCACCGTACAGCCGTTTTAACCTTTTTAGACCATTTCAGAAATGCACGTATCAAAAGCTGGTATAGGGTGCCAGTTCCGCTGCATTTCCTCGGACTAAGTCAGCTGGCTGAGTGCCCTTCCGTCATAGGTTCATGTTCAAGTTCCATTTTCTGATACTGTTGACAACAGTTGGACAACGTCTTCCATTCTAGTGAAAATAATTTCAAACAGCCCGCCAAGCAACGGAGTGGAAAATAGCTAGAAATACCCAGACATCTTGATACACATCTGTGTCTCGTTGGAAACGGATGGTGTTTTTTTCACACATTCCTTCCAGCTGTCTGTTATTCACGAAATGACCATTACTTTTGGTTTTGTTGATTGGGCACTCTACTCACAAGATTGTTAAAGATTGCTCGACCGCCCACCACTGGTTTCACACCTTTTGGAGCTTATCAGGTAGATGCCGTTCCTGGGTTTCCCTTAGCCTTATGTTATACTTGAACACCGAGCGGTTTGCAGTTTGCGAAATACACGTTTTTGCAAACTGGTATATCTCTCCGTGTACAGATAGTTTATCCACTAGTTTTTGCAAGCTATGGTAAGGAACCCTCTCACTACACCTAAGACGTTTGAAGATAAGTCTTCTAATTTTCAACAAGCCGCTTCAAAATGAAGGCTTCTGAAGACGCCCTGTAAATATTCACCGGAGATTTAGTTGAATCTTCCGTTAACACCAAACTAATTTGCCGCCGAATGCAGTATGTCTTCTAAGCCCATTTGCAATGAATATTTCTGCAGGGAAAGCTTCTCTTCTAAAACCGAACTTAACTTATGCATTCTTACTCGGGATCTCTAATCCCCAGTAATGAAATCACACCGAATTCCACAGCTGAACAGTCACTCGTGGCTCATGGCTTACGTGTTCAACCTGTGGTCGAGAGGTTGCGGGTTCGAAACTCTGATTCCCGTGAGATCCGAACTTCTGACGGCAGCTGCACAATGCTTTCCGGTTTTTCAGCATAGTTTGGCTCCACCACCAAGACCCGACCTTACAGAATGTCCGGTCAGAAGCAACTGATATCCTAACCAAATTATGGAGATGAACGGAGGTCGTACATGAAGGGCTCATTGAAAGTGATATCCCTCAGCCATGACCTTCGATATGATACCTTCAAGTGTGAGAGAGATGGAGTGTGGGGGAGACAGAGTGCCCGTCATTCCCGCCTCGGTGAATCGTTGTGCGGATTGCTAAACATTATCCTCAACTTCTGTACTAAAATATTAGAAAGATTCTGCCGTAGAATGGTTATGTCCCCATTTTGTACAGGATGGTAAGTTTGGTTCGCCTGAGTTCAAGGCGAAAGCGCTGAGAAATCTGTGTGGTTCTATTTCTCTTTACCTCTTTGAGATTGCTAAAGGCATCCGCATCTACTAAGAAACTCTATTTCGAAGTCGGCTACCGAGCTGAATAGTTCTATCTGGCATACAGTTCCCTATTCTGGATAAGTCATCTCGCGGTGCACACAGACTTGTCCTGCACAAGGAGATGTTCTTTTCATGGACACAGTCCGCTGGTGCTAATCCGTTTGTTCGCTCACCTAATTGGATACCTTGTAAGAGGCAAGCTGAAGGTGCACTGACCGACGGGATGACCATACACCAGTTGCAATCACAATGAACCTGCCGCGGTGTAGTAGGGTATTTTGTGCGTAAAGTTTATCACGAACATGTATATAATACAAATCTCCGTGCGTTTCCTTCAATGTCTGAAAACTTTTTTTTCACCTCCATATTTCTAAAAAATAGTGCACAATGAAGTTGGCACACATCTGTTGGTTCATCTTCTACCGATCACAACAACTACGATAATGAACTAATCGGGTGCATAACTGAGTGATCTGCACGACTGATAAATTTGCCAGGTGTTACGACCACAAAATCCCAGTTTTTTACTCACCGTGACTCGACATTTTTTCCGAGAATCCAGATGCTCGAATTAGTGACTGTGTGGATTTGAGACGATCACCCTATATCTTCAATACGAGTATCGATTGTTTTGCGTGAACATGTAGAAAATAGCTAACCAAATGAACCAATCAACACACAGCTCGAGCAGTTTGTTCAAGGTCACACAAGGTAGCCTCCAGTGGCCTCCAGTGCACCCGTAAGCGAAGGCGCACTGACCACCTGTCACCTAAAAAATGGTTGCTGAGGATAGTACTCAGGACGAGACACCTCTGAAGTGTACCTTTACAAGGTAAATTGTCACATGGCTTCATTTGCATGATTTGTGAGTAACCATTGGGTAATTTACTGAAGAGAAGAACGCTGATTCGGTCAAATTACTCTTTTCCTGTTCGCATAGTTCAGTGGACAGGAAGATAACCAACATAATGTGAATCACCAGTATCCCCTTCAGCGGGTTAAAATGGAACAAGACATGAAAAAAATTGTCACACTGATCTTGAGGTGTTTGACCTGAGGTCTGTTCTGATCAGAAACATTCACCTTGAAAGTTTCAAAGTTTAGGCTGAAGTAAGTTTTTTCACCGAAAGATGACTAGCTTTTCCACCCATGACCATGAAAATTTATTATCATCTTCTAAGAAAACTCCTTCTCGAGTCTTCCTGGGTAGACCGACTGATGGTATGGAAAACGTTATATTGGAACAACGGTGGTGGCATATTCAAAGGCAGCTAAATCGATGGAAATCAGATAAGAGATGTTGGGGAACAAGTTTATGCTACTATCCTCACATACATCTGTGGCTCCTATGTATAGGAAGACACAATAGCGGCTCCTTGGCCGCACAATGCCCTTAGCTGCCAAACCTTTGCGAGTGGAATAAAAATTTTACGCCAAAATGTTGCATCTGTTCGCAAATCATCCAGTTTCTTTGTTCACTGAATTAATCGTACATCTGGTGGAAAAATTCTGGCGGAATACTTTCCTAGCATCAGTGGGACCCTGGGATGTCTAGATTGGGCTCAAAGGTTTCGACTGGTATTCTGAACTCAATTCACTGTATGTTGTAGTCCATCAGGGACACGTCGTAGCTTTCGAAAATTCAATTCCATTGTGCGAATACTGAGCGCCGACACAACACAGTCACCACACACACACGCGCGCGCTCAGGAGGTGGTAAGTCAACCAAACCCCACAAGTCCACGGACAATTACGGAACATGTGTAACAGCTCTCCTGCGAAGAAAACACGTTCCCTCGTCCGGATTTTGACCCAGGACCTCTCACAAACTATAAGTTCCCCTTTTTGACTTGTTCCATTTTTTGCACTGCATTTATTTTATACACGGTGTAACTCGCCACTGCAAACCACTGTCAAGTATAGTAAAACAGTTGTTTGTGCATATATCTTCTGAGTTATAGTATGGCTATCATAACCTGTGCACTAATAGGTTTACCTTCATTATAAGATGACCACAAACGTTCAGTAGACGTGAGAAGTACTCATTTATCACAGCTTTCTTTTGGTTGCCGTTCCATCAATGCCCATTCGTTTTCACACGGATGGGTTCACCAACGTAACCGAATAAGCCGCTGCCTCATAGCATAGAAGACGCATGCCTTGAGGTTTGTTTGGTGAACCCTTTTTGAAGCCCCACACCTCCGTCCTCGGCGATCTCTATTTGGCTATACAGTACAGTCAACCGGACACACCCACCTCGTGAATGAACATCAGGCAGACTGGCGCGACGTCAAGTGTACAGACTATTTAATTGGCATTATGCCTAGTTCTTTAAGTGTAACAAGAATTGTCAACCTATATCTTTAGTGTACACATCCCTATCGTAAAGGATTCAAGTCAACTCGGACTTCTTTTGCCATGTCTGTAAACAACAGGGCCAAGGTTTGTCTCCTGTTCCATTTTACACGGTTCCACCAGAAGACACCGGAAATAGACTGTGTTTGGCTATGATAATCAATCACACCTTTAAAATACATGGAGGTTTACAGCGTCTGCTTTGTGAAACTGTAGGGTGTGGTTGTTCCTTCGCCTCCTCCTCCTCCTCACCTTTTATGATCAGAGGTCTTTATTCCATCCGCTTCTTGTAAGTTCCTTGGGAAAGATTTTTTTGATACCTCCTATCAGGGTTAATCCAAGAATCTACAAAACATCCCAACCGAACTCATCTTGTTAATTCTATCGCTGTGAATGTGTTGCTTCTGTCAAGATTCAAGTAACATCCTTTTGTTGTCACATGTTGTCACCCTTTCTCTTCCCCATACAATTTGAGAAGGGCAAGCGTCCAAACCGCCCTCAGCTGCAGCGGAAATCTAATGTTGATCCTGGTTGTCCACGAAATTAGTAAACACCTCTAGACCCGTTCAAACTCCACAAGAGTCTCCAGTGGATTTTCTTGGGTGCGTCCATCTGACTTCATTTCAAGCTGAATAGAGATTCTGCATCTGATCTCAGTTTGCTCGCTGACCAATTGGAACGATCACTTATCGCTGTCCTGTTCAAAATGGGCCAGTTTTAGAAGATCTAGAATAAGCCCCCTCCGGTGTCAACTTTCTTGTAAGACGTCTCAAATTGTGTATGTTGCCTCAGTCCCGGGTAGCTTCATTGCTGACGTTCCCATTTAAAGCGAAGTTATTTATTTATCAAAACAAGGAACTAAGGGGATCCATTACCAACTCAAGCGATCGGGTAAATAAAATAACGGAGTAAAATTACCGAAGATTAATCAGCTAATTTTCATAAAGGAAACTACTCACAAGGTTGCTGAAATCTCTTCAGCAGCCTATGACCGGTTGCTCCCTTTTGGGGCTCACCAGGTAGGCACAGTTTTCACGTTTCCGTCGACCTTATGTTCTAAGTGAACCCAGATTTGACAGGTATCGACAGGTTCACTCACTTGCACATGGATTTGGTTTTCACAGGAGATTCAGCTGAATCTCTTTTTCATGTTATTTTTCAACGGGAGATTCAGCTAAGTCTCCTGTGAAAACCAAATTGATATGCAAATGAGTGTATCTGTCAATTAATCGATTAATCAATTAATCTATCTATGGAATCTTCGGTGAATCTACATAGGCTAAGCTGAACACACAATCCCCAAAGTTGAATGAGGTCGCTTGTGACATGACTGTTTTTGGTCGGGTTTCTGCCGTCTGCGTCTTCTACGCATCAAAAGGAAGCTACGAATGAACGGTGGTTTGTCCATATCAAATTCACTTCAGGCCACTCGGCAATGATTTTTAGCATGCGAGAGCTTGCCAAAGGAATTATACGTTGAAGTAAGGCCCGTGCGAAACGAAACGATGAGTGTTAATCATATACTTCTGAGATGGTCCAAGCGCACCGTAGTCATCATGAGATGTGTAGATCTTGTCCAATTGGGTCAAGCAAACGTGACTGTCCACAGTTGCACGAATTTTCTTCTCCCCAAGTATGACCAGTTAGATAGGTATGTATTCCAAGTGGGCAATGGGCGCTCAGTTTGGAAAAACAGCCTTGTACAGTTATGGGTTTGAAAACAAGCTTTTGGTTCCAATCCGTTTATGATTGTCTAATCAAACAGATGGAACGTGGCAGGTGGTTACGGGATTCGTAGAATTCGCGTTCACATCACTCCTGTTTGAACAGTTCTTCTCTAGTCTGGGCGAAATTATTCTGGTAAGTCCCTACCACAGGCGGGTAAAGCCTTGCACTCTAGTTTGTTCTTATCATAGCTCATCAGCAGTGGATGCCTTTCGTAATGTAAGGGTTGGAACCCCGGACAGCCGAACTACAAGGTGAGCGTGTAACCACTACTCCACCATCGCACGCTGGATGCACCTAAATCAGCACGTCTGGACAGAAGATAATGTTGTTTACTCATTGTCAAAAATCTTGGTTTGTCCAAAACCTCGAACGGTGACCTGGTTTTGTCAATCGACCGACCCGCCTTTCAGGACTTCCCAGACAGGTACGGCCACGGATGCTTAAAATCTTGACAGTGCATAAATATTTCTTCTGAGAGCAGTGCAACTCAGCCCCCAATTTCTTCCTCGTGTTTCATTTCGCGTGTATGGAATTCGTAACCACTGCCTGAACTCCGCATGACCCTACTTCCAACTGTTGGTGATTTTGGGCTTGCTGTTAGCAGTTTGTCTGCTCTTTAGCCCCAAAGATACCTCCTAATTGCATGATGCGCTTCATGTTTCAAAACTTTTACTGCAATGAGACGATTTTTCAGCAGGTCGTGTACACTCGAGTCTGTCATAAATATCGCCTTAAAATGCACCAAAAAATCACACGTACAAGGGCTTGCGATCCGGTCAAATTGTTTCCTTCTTGAATTTCACTCCCAAGTATACCACACTTTGAAAGCTGCTTGGTCCGGTGTCATACACCCTCATATTCCACTGAACCAGACAACAAGGTTTGCACGAAATTAGGGTCTCCCAAATTCCAGTCCGGATTTTCGTGGTATGTAGGAACTGACAAGAATCTTTCATATTACCATATCATCGTTATGGTTCTGAATTATTTTCGAGCATCCTGTAGCCAGGAGATGTTTTCATCTCCGGCATTATTGTACTCTTAGTAAGGCGTACGTTTCTGCTAAGATAATATTAACACGGACGAGCATATGGAAAGCGGTCTTAGATAAGCGGAGTTGACACGTGACTGTGTGCGGTTGTCAATGCGCGTAGAATCATTAGCAAATCAGGGGGTGGAAATCCCAACCCAACCAAAGTCCACACAACTGTCGTAGCAACAGTTTAAGAGGGATCTTCACGTGAACCGAACCGGAAGAACTAGACCCGAGGCTGGACCCAAATCCATTTAGGTTCCCCATCGGCCTAACACTTGGTCACCCACCCTAACACAAAATCCCTCGGCCGATACCCAACAGAGATTTAGCTTGACTAAGCTGATTGGTTCTCCTTCCGCCTTAAATCTCGACCAAGCTCGTAACCTAGTCACTTGGCGTGACGAAGCTTTTGTGTCAAAAGCGAAACGTTACCCAGCAATAAACCTACCGATTGTTACGAAACCTTTCCGAAAACGATAATGTTAATGCTGTTTTGCTAATAAATGGATGGTCACGAATGGCATCTCGGATGCCAGTTCTGATTAGTGTTCCGTCCAGTTCGTTGCAACGTTGATTTGAATATAGTGGGTTGCAGCTCCTTGTGTTTACCGACCCTCATCTTCTCAAGTGCCATGATAATTGGATAGAAAAAACCGTGTCATTAAAATGGACGTCAGCAATTTTTCAGGGAGAGCATGGGCACAATAAAGTCTGTACAAGTGGAAGTGCGGAAGAACAAAAAGTATTTGACCGGGGCGAGACGAACCGAATGCCGAAGTCAAGGTCATTCCCCTCTAGGACGGATAATCTTGAACAGTTTTTCCATGGTTTGATTTTGCAGAACATCTCGGCACAAAGCAACAACTTTCCAACTAGTTTTCGACCGACAAGCGAACATAGGAAGGAGAGTAGAAAGTCGAGAATTAGAGTCGAACTAATCAGACTTTTTGAAACCGTTCATGATCTTTTGAATTGGCTAAGGTCAAGCGAAATGGGAGTCCCAGACACTGCTTTTACAAACGCAGTTGCGATTCCGGCGCCGCAAGCTCAACTTTTGTACGTCACAGAAATTTGCTACAAACATTGGCGCATCGGCAGATGTCTTCGGTCCAAACCACTAACTAGTCTGGCACCAGCTGGGTCAGGGAGTCACAGCAAAGTCAAGTTAGGTTATGGAATCAGCGTAGTTTGTAGGCTGGCGCGAAAAATTTGGATGCTTATTTCAGTTCAGCGTTTCCTCAAGAAAGGTAATAACTGCATGAACCATCGCACATCTAAACCTCATGAAATTGCATGCTGCGTTCACATTCGCTTTGTCTGTCAATTGAAAAATTTGTAGATATTTCTAAATTAACTCCTTTTTCGAATTATGGACTTGGGAGTCGCTATGTGCAGATCTTTGAGTCAGCCCAAGCCAACTGTTATTCTTTCCATGTCCACAACGATGAAGTCCATTCGCTCCGTATTTGCAATCACGTGGTTTGCAGTGGCACAACACTTATCCCTTAGCGAGTTAGCTTGTGCAATCAGCTGATTGATTCCTTTGTGGTAGTCAGTCAACAGCTGATGTTCGTTCGACCTTGAATTGAAGCTAGCCAATAGCTGGCGATTGGCAAGAAGCAGCTCTGTGTACATCTCTTTCGCAGGAGCTTTGGAGATAGAGACCAATATTCCAGGTTTCATTTATTCTAAATAACTGAAAATACGCTACTTTGCATTCATAGATAAGATTGTTGAGGGCACTGCCTCACTTTAGTAAAACTGTTGCAATTCAGGGAGAGTATTACATGCTTCAGATTAACTACCCATACATGGGTACCTTGACCACGTAACCGAAGTTACAGACAGCACATCAGTGAAATCGTTTCAGGGCTTGTCAAGCAATCTACTACCTTGTCTCTCAAATGGTCAGACTACGTGGTCCGTTGAATAACTCGCTTTTTTGAGAAGTTAAAATAGAATTAATCCTGCTTCTCTAACTTGGTAAAACAGCTATAGCTGCAGAAAATCACGCTTGTTTGCACCGTAGTGGAGTAGTGATTCGGCATCAGCTGTCGGACAGAGTGCAAGGGGGGGGGTTGACCCTGCGGTTCTTAAGGAACTACACTGAAGTCCTATTGGATGCAAGCATCCTATCTTGAGTTTTTTCATCAGAAATTTCCGAAGGACGCTGCATGCACCAAAAGTCATGATTTTACGGGTTACCAACCACCCCAAAACTGAGATTGCTGCAAACAGGGGGCAGTGCTGAATCATCCTGACAACTAGGTATAATATTACTTTCCTACACATTCAACCAGCATGTTTGGTTGGCCTGATACCATAATGAGAACGTTACTCACCTGACCGGTAACCCATCCAGGGAATGTACCGTTGTATCCTATGCAGTTGGCGATACAAATGTCTGGCATTTTGAGTAGGTTTGTCGTCCCACCGCTTGTGAGAAGTTAAGCAATTCACTAGGATCCTATTCGGAAACATATTATGCTCTATCTTCATAACTGAGACCAGAACAGATTCATTGAAAGAATGTAGGTGCTTTCGGACCACACGTCTGTTCCTAGATTTGAGATGAGCTGAGTGCAACAGCCTGGACGTTTTGTTCGTCTTTGTATTGATTTCCCCCCGCCTAGTACGATGCAAACTCGAGCTCGGATTACAGCTCTCTAGACTCTGCTTGAGTTATCTGACAATTCTTGGTAAACGCAACATCAGTCACCACCCACACAGCACACAACACCGGTCAATCGAGTGCAGTAGCAAAATATTGGCACTCGGTGGAATTTGAATCTTCTCCGATGCACTATACGTAGCTAGTTATCAGTCTGCTTATCGGCAATGTCTATTCGCTGTCAACAATAAACCAGTTACGAGCTAAACCTGCGGGCTTCTCATCTATAAGGCGTTTGAGTGTTGGCGCATTGTTCTGTTGTAGAACATTCTCTCTCGAAAGGCCGTCGACCGATATCAAAATTACTAACCTAAGTCCATCCAAAATGGGATAAGTTGTTGGTAAAGTGACCCTACTTGCGTACTTCGGTGTCTGTCAGAGGCTGAACTGGAGATCCAGAGGATCCAAAGGACAATATCCAGAGGAAAGTTGACTGATTATGCGACAGTAATATCTCTGGAGAGGGCGAGGTATCAACAGGTGGGGAACCAAAAACACCCGATGATTCGCCTCCAGCCCCTGGATAACCTCATCGTAACGCATTGGAGGCCAGTAGCATGAATATTACACAATCTGTCCATCACTCATCTCCCAGTTACAATTCAACCGGTGACCTTCAGTACATACCCGCCCCTTTCAACCGTTCCATGGATTCTCGTTAAGCATCGATGGAATATGGGCGTCTAGATAATATAATTCCCTCAATATACGTTTCCAGATTTTCTGTGTGTATAACTATCGGGTATACCTTGATTTCCATTCTATTTGTTGACGTCGTCGACTTCTTGCTGCTTTTGGAAAACATGAGGGTGCAATACATCGGTCCGTTGGGATGTGGTGAACCTGAGCACACTTATGGCTTAGCTCCTGCCCTGAGCGCTGCGGGGGCACCATAAACGGGAGAACAATTTTCAGCCCCAGTGATAGAATCCTACCAATCTTGTTGCTAGAATTTGGCGACCGTGTACGTGGTTTCCACTGCCCCACAAACATTCGACTTGAAAGGATTCTTGTCGTTAACTTCTAGTTCACCAGTGCGCACTAAGCCTGTCCCAGGTTTTTATGGAATTCTTGGACAGCTTTAATTTGAACGGCCATTTTGGAGCTTCACCTGCGATGTTTCCGATACTTTGAGGATCTGTTTCTAGGGCTTCTATAGCATCTTGGACAACTTTATTTGGTTTCCTCACTCCTGACATTAGGGTAAATCAAAGCGTATGTTATTGAAATTATACACAAATATGTCATCCGCAGAAGAGTCTCGAGACGCTGATGACTGAGTTGTTCACCAATGACCCGTCATCTATTCAGCTTACTGTGGTTTCTGGCTTGCACGATGCGAAATTTATGACATGTGACGCAGTAATGCGTACAATTACGCCCTTATCACAAGATCGTGATGTGTAAACTGAGTGGGGTCATTGTCAGTGGTCTTGATTGAGGAATCATCGTTTTATTCACATGTAATAAGTAACGGCTTTGCATTTGTTTACGTTTATGCTTCAGGTTTCATAGCTGACCACAAGGGATCAAACGTTGAGCGGAATGTACATACACATATGTATTTATGTATGTAAACATTTTACAGAGGCACCTAAGTAGCAAAAACATAGCAACCTTCGTTTTGCTACGGTATGTTTCAAATGGAACATATGCAGGCTTCTACAATATTCCACAACACTTGTAAAGTTATATAGGCCCTGCGGATAAGGCCGCATAGACCCTTAGTCAGAATCTTTTCATTGATGGTCCCGGTTCACACACGTTAACCTGGATGACTGTGACAGATTATAAAATTTGAAGTTTAAGCCACACATCTGAAGCGACCTGCGAAGTCTCTATAAAAGCCACATTTAGTGGAATGTGTGTCAACTTAGGGTGTCGAGTACATCAACTTGTACGCGTGGAAGTCCTAATCCATGGGATTTTCGGATCTCTGGAGGTTCGTTTTGACTTCGCACGAAGTGGGAAAAGCCGTATCAGTTTCACTGCCGTCGGTTTTATGTAAATTTCCTAGGTAAAGTCACTGATGACTTGGTATCATCACATAAATTTAGTCGGTGTTTTCGCGGAGTTCTGTGTATGTGTTCTTTTCGCTTCATCACAATAAGTCTGAGATTGTTTCAAGCCAACAGCTCAATTTGATACAACCGCGCATCACACACTATTCCATGACCGTCTGTGTTTAAGCAATTGAGAAACCACCAATTTAGTCCAAAGTTATATGCTGAAGACGGTCTAGTATATCAGCGTAGGTTCCTTCATATGTATATGTATATATACATATATATGGTGATAATTTCCTTGGACCTGTTTGATGCAGCGAACTTCTTCCCCGGAATCCTAATAGCAAGCACAAAAGTGTTAAACAAATATGTCGCATGCACCTGGTGCCATTGGTCGACTTGCTGGTTTAAACAAAATATTTCGATAATTTCAGGCACTTCAGTGTTTCAAATTCTGGCTGAATGCGGAGAGGCATCTTGCAAACCAGACCCTCTGTTTTGTACGGGTCTGCGAAAAATTTAACGATAAACAACCGATCAGTTGTGGTCTCTGTTACTTCAGTGTTTATTGGCCAAATAATACGAAAGTGCACACTTGAAATTTGTAGCAAGATTCACTACGGGCTCATCTTCCCACCTTATGCAGTTCGGCGTTAATTCCGCGCCTCGTACCGGGCTGTAAGCTTTGAACATTTCTGCATTCGTTATTGACTTGGCCGCCTGTATGGTTCTGGAATATCAGGAGTACCTTAACCGGGTGAGGCATCAGGTGCTCCAAACCGTAAGTTTATTGGCAGGGTCGTCTGACTTTTCAGTAGAGAAATTTTCTCAGGTATTCTGTAGAGTGCTGCAGCTAGCGCAACTCTCGCATTTCTCACGATTAACATTTAGGTGCAACAGTTATAACTGTTGAACTGTATTGTGTTTTTTACCCTTCCGATTGTTGAAGGTTCTGTGAGCATCCTTTTGGTTTCTCTTCGGAATACGCAAACTTCGCCTGGACAATGCGACTCTCGACATGGATGGAAAAGTCACTTTTAAACTTTTAAGCTTTTAAACTCACGTGACCATGCTAAACCGTCGTGGTTGCAACGAATTATGATGAAAACTTTATTGCACACATATCATCAGTGATTTATTTTCACGGGTCCTTTATGTATGGATTTACTTGCTTAAAAACTGAGTTACTTGACTGTTTATTTCCTCAGTTGGCATGCTTTTGTCTGATACGAAATTTTCACAATACAAAACTACGTATTTGAACGAAAGGAAATTGAAAATTGAACACTGGTTCTAGCCAGAATTGCGTGCTGACGTCACTGAGGAGACATCTATGTGCAACAACATATTGTGCGTTGTCTGGTGGGAACGCCTTTCAATTTACGCTGACATGTTATTGTATATTTGCAGACGGGTTTCATTCTACAGGTAATTTTATCATGCGATCCCATGATTTTCATGTAAAAACATGTTTAGATAGAGATTTCAAATCATTTTTGATTTTTAAAATTTTGGGATTCATAAGCAGGTGAGGGGCGTACAACCACGACAAAATGGTAGTTTACAAACCATTTATTTAGTCGGACAGTGCTCAACAGACGAACCTCCAATCTCACTTTATTTTGGTTTCGTCACAAGCGATTCTGCTCCATTTCTGGTTCAGTTACCAATATACAGTTTCTAAGGTTTCATCTGTCTACCAATTTCCTGGTTTTGAATATTTTATTTGGAGGTTTTTGAGTTCTGATGCTCAGTACCCACTTTTAAAGGCTGTAATTTTCATGTACTTAGCCTGCAATCTCCTACGGATCCACAAACAGTGCGCTGCTTTTTAGGTCAGAATAGGAAGATTCTAGTATGTTTCGCATGCAGGAATGAAGAAAACATTTTTTATGTGAGAAAAGCATTGGAATTTGAGCAGAGCTTTACTGCGGGATCATTCTCAGGCATATTTGGTAATTCATTTGAGGAAGCTTCGCTATATAATACTAATAATACTAATAGTAGTAATGTTTGTTCCCAACTTGTGGGTGGCATGCCATCAGGCATTCCATTCTCCAATGGAAGTACCCGTTGCACAACCAAAAACTCGCTTTCTAACTGCCTCGTTACGGATTCGCCGACACCAACCCACACGAGCTATGGTTCTGAGACAACGATTGTCGAGCACCTGAAGACGTCTCAGGCCAAGTCTAAGCCATACAACAAAACAGCCCGCAAGGGATACACCACTTTGACGCCATAGGTGTCTCAACTTAGCAAACACGACCCGGGCCTTGCAGATTCGTGCATTGACCTCATCTCTCACACTACAATCAGAACTAACACAACTTCCAAGAAATGTAAAACGCTCCACAAATTTCAGTGCCTCTCCCTGAATTATAAGTGGAGTGTTCAGTGAGTGCATGTCCAGGAGCATGACCTTACACTTTTTAGGTGCAGAGTGCATATCAGAGGACGGGATGACTTTGGTCATTTCATCTAAAAACACCTGCGCCTTCTCCTCCTCTTGAAAGATGATAGGTAAAACATGACATCACAGTCGAAAAGGAAACCCACTGTCTGATCCAATTTGTGTTTCCAATCACCCGAGCTAATGTGCTCACTCACAGTCCCGAAGCCAGTTTAGAAGTGGACCAATAGAAACTGTTTATATTACTGATTGTATGAATTCATCGGATATGTCTCATTTTGCAGTGCCTGGTTATCAATAGTTCTAGTAGTTTTACGTGTTTCAGTGTTTGGGTATATAAATGCTCAAGCGACACGCGAACCACTTGATTTTGGGAACACATTCCAACTAACGGCATGATCAACAACCTCGTAGTGATTCTGCTATTCATTATCGTGTTCTCAGGTGAGTTCATTTGTCGACATCTTCTGCTTTGCTGTACTAGCGTAGTATCTAAATGGCCGTCGTTTGTGAGAAAACGAACTCCCCTTACTTGTTTTCCACTCGCATGTTTGCAAAAGTCGACAGAATGACAAATTTGTTTCGTGATCAATGTGACATCAACGCGCTTTTTTGCCGCAGCAGACTGAAAAACCGTACAAACACTGTCTGTTTAAAAGTGCATGCTGATTTATTTGCAGGTATTTATGTCCTACTACCGGATGCTACAGGTGTGTATTTGACAAAAACAGTTATGGAAACTTCAAACACTTTTATTATTCAATTGTTTTCTTTACCATTCGTCAATAACACGTGGCTTTACTTTGTATCGCAAGTAAATGTATACTCAAAAAGAGGTAGGTTGAAATCCTGGATGTATAATTTAAAATGCCATTTAGTGATTCATCCAGGCATACAAGCATCGCTTGCGAACGCGTCCCTTTAGTGGCATGCACATCTTGAGATTTCCCAGATAACTGATGAGGCTTACAAGGCACAATATGGTTACCATTTCACCTGACTGTTGTACTGTACAGTAATATGATTTATATAACTTTGACCTGCGCGATATGGATTTGAATCTGGCTGATGTAGTAAAAAATAGTTTGCTCCAGACTATGTCTCAGGAAATTTATCTGCCTGATTCAGCAACAGAGTTGAATAAGATTGTAAAACACGTTTTGTTTTTAGACAATTTTAATGGAATAACTATACGCACAATAATGTATATAATGTGGGTGAAATTGGGCCAAATTTAAGGGATTATATGTGGTTGTTAAAAAAGTAAGTGATCAGCTTAAAGTTCGAGGCAGTGAGATCGTCTAAGTAATCAGAATTTTATCAGATCAGGTGATTTTAAGCTAGAGCGTAATTTGCACTTTGGAAACATAGTTCAATTGGACAATGCGTTAAATCCCATGCATCACAACATCGATAATGACACCAAATCGGAGCAGATATCGGTACTGTACAGAGCAGCGTCAGCTGAAAACAAACGTCATAGGTTAGCCATATCCATATGCAAAAACGTTAGCTCACAAAATACCAACACCAAGAAGCTATCCATTTTTCTGCATCAAAATTCTTAACAAATTGTGCATAAAGACAAATTATTAAGTGAAATACACTCACCTGCAAACAAATTTGGTTTTTGTCAGAGACTCACCTCGAACCCAGCTGAATCTCGCGTTCGTGATGTTTCCAGGCAACTGAATGTGCCGCACCAGGCGGCCTCATGTTCCAGTTGCTACTAGATATCGCGATACATTTATATCCATAATGCACTACTGATAAGGTTACAGGTGAATCTTTCGCAAAAACAAATTTGTTTTCAAATGAGTGTATTTCGCTAATTTAGTGCAATTTTATTTCAAGTAGAACATAAGGCTGGCAGAAACTCGGGGGATTGCGCCTACCTGATGAGCCCCAAGAAGGGCGAAACCGGTCGTGGTTTGTCGAAGAATTTTCCGCAACTTTATAAGTAGTGCATAACGAATATACAAATTACTAATATTTTGTGTTCAAACCAACCAAGTGGATGAATGTCTGAATGAACGTAAGTTTGCATATTACAACTGACAGTCACTATCACATTTATATACTTTGGTGACCGGAAATTTTCCAAATTTTTATGGTGAATTTTTACATTGCTCTGTCGGATAGAAAGAAGGTTAAATATAATGCTTTTGCTCCATTAGTACCCAGAAGCAGAAATCATTTAGAGATGAATTTATTCACAAGCCCAACAGGTGCAGTACAAATATTCATACCTATTGAGCTAGTTGAACAAAGGTGCACCATTTGAATGACAGGTTTTAATTTAAATTTAATAAACTTAATAAAATTTAATAAATTTCCCACTTGCTCACAACATTTTCTGAGCACAGCAGCAGCTGGTACGTCTAGCAGTCTTGGCAGCCTTTACTAAATACTGTCTCATTGTGTGCCAGTAAACCTTTCAAATAATCAACGATTTGTGACACCCACAACAAGGCAAGTACAGGCCTTCTGTTGTATACCATCTGGAATCGAAAACTGCAAGTCAACTGGTGATAATGCCTCGGTCAGGAAACTGCAACACACTTTCCGCTGCATACCTCTACTCCCTGCGGACCAGCTATTCTGGTTCAAGTCGCTTTGTCTTGATTATTGTATGCCGTCTTGGGGCTTCCCCAAATTATGTTGTGTTTTTCTTTGCTTTCCAAATGATTCTGCTTTCTTTGTGTTGTTGCGTCATTTGTAAGCAAGAATCTGATAGACGCTGACCACGTTTCGCTCCACATCATTTCTTTGCATTCTTTTCAATGTTAATTTTGGAACATAACATCGAAACTCTGCGAAGGTTTTTGGCAAATTGGATTTTCATGACTTTTGGACATGACCTCTCATTCATCATTCGCACTATTTTGTCCTAAATACTCAAGTGAAACGGCTTTCACAAGCTGGTACGTTTAAACTAGCGAGCAGTACATGACTAATTGTTATAATCTAGGATTTTGCGAATTGAAGAGCGGAGATTATCCGTTAGTGTACACATCGCCAGCATTTGTTTTGTAATTCGCTGATTTTATTTGGTTACTTTCGGCTTACTTATGCCACTTGCTATGCACAAATGCAGTTCGTGAGTCTCTCAGTTTTGACACTGTTATGACGTGCTTTCTGGCAGCGCATCTATTATCAAGTAGAATATCAAGCGTGCTGCGCCGTTCAGGCGTTTGCATCTAGCACATTACTGAGGACAGTGCTTGAAAGCTCATCAAATATATGGATTTTGTTCCGTTCACAAAAGTTGTGGAATGTCTGACACAATGTAAGTTTTAATCTCATCTGGTTTATGGACAGGTTTATAACCAATTTTTGCAAGTATACAAGACCGTATTCTATACAGAACACTTTTCAGGACAATGCATACAGTTGCGGAATGCCCATATTCCATGAAAATTCTGGCAATACGCAAAAATTCAAGTTACCGGGATACTTGTATTACTTAGCAGAATAAAAGGGCTGACGCTGTATATCACCGACCAGTCGCCTTTTATCTGGGCTGATAAACAAAAAACGTATGTATGCTAAAATAATCCGTAATATAACTGGAGAGATCGTTATTGCTACATTTTAGGTTGGCTACGTAAGAGAATTACAACTGCTGTCCAGCTTATATGTGAGTGCCCCCAAGCGTGCGTATAAGCTAGGAGTAAAATTGATTTTGTACTGCGTTGACACAGTTCCCAAGGCTTCGGTTATGCAGCGTTCATACCGGAAGTAATTCATAAGTGTGTTAGTATCATCAGGTCATTAGTTTCCACTATTCGCATTGTGCAAAATCAGCGCGTGAGTTCACCCATATTTGCGCGCTTTACTTGGCCAGTGTGAATTTTCAAAAGCATGGGGTAACACACCGTTCACGAGCTTACAAAGCAGGGCAAATCGTAGAACAAACTGGTGATCTAAATAGAATTTAGCACTGTCTCTCTTATTGGTAATGTGTTGGAATACTGGTAGCTCGGGTGTGGTAGTTGGTATTTGATTAGGTGGCTGTTGTTCTGTTCGCCGAGCTTGGCAATTGATTTGCAAACGTTTCGTCACCATTCAAGGAGACATCTTCACTGCGCTTCTTCACCCAACAGCGCAGTGAAGATGTCTCCTTGAATGGTGACGAAACGTTTGCAAATCAATTGCCAAGCTCGGCGAACAGATCAACAGCCACCTGATCAAATACCAATGTCTCTCTTATGTCAATTTGTGCTACCTTGTTAGCCCCTGAACCATGAAAAATATAAAATGGAGAAGCCTCTGTGTATAAGCAATGTCAACAAAAGTGGCAAGGTGGAACGCAAGCAACCTGGCGCTTTCGTTACATCTTATGTGAAAAGACGTTGGCTACACAACGCAGAAAGTAACATTCCGTCGTAAGCTGGGGAATTAGTTCAACGAGTTCTCATACACAAATTGGTGCATTTCGCTTACAACAAGATTTCTTGAGTGAATTTGGATTTGTTCAATAGCCTCACCCTAATCAGAAAAGTGTGGATAACTTATTTTCAACTTGTGCTAATATTTTTCAAAAATTGTGATCTGTCGGATTTTCAGGTTCAGACGCCCAGTGCTTGATATTTTCCATACTTTCGTATCATGAAATACTTGTTGAAATTAGTAATGTATTTTTTGTTATTCATCATTTTATTTTATGTTTAATCTTCTGACTTTACTCTGCAAACAGTATCACGCAAGCTCACGTTATTTGCCTAATGAATGCAACTCCACCTACTGGTGAAAGCTAGTTGGCATAGCTATTTGGCAGATCATAAATAAGTTTTGTCGGTGAACATTAAAATATTCAGTATCAATAATAAATAATAAATAAATAATAAACAATCGTTCAGCTGTAGCACCCTTTCGCTGCCTAGCTGCCATGCCACCCGAGGGAAGCACGATAGCTGAAATACTGCCAGGTTGCCCCAGCCTAGACAGGGGACGTCGAGAGGAAGAGGTCGGATTCAAACCACGGACCTTCCGGTCAGTAGGTACGCGCTCTAACCACTGAGCCATCTCGCCCCCATTCGGTAGCAATGAAAATGTTTATTGTCAACAGCCTAGGTAATTTTCAGGCATACAGAGAACTAACTGAATTAGCACATCAGTTTTCAGGGAACCAAATAGCACAATTGTTTGCAACAGTTATCTATCTGACAAAAAATTCTATTAGAACTTTGGACTTAGAAATGCACTATAGAGAAGGCAATCAGACGCATAATTCACATAACGGGGATATAGATTTCCTTCAGGGCGAGCGAGATGAGAGAAATTATGCTATTTGCCCCCTGCTGCATTCGACGCCTTCAACCACGCTTGCTTAGCGAAGATGTTTATCTCTTATACGGAAAACTGCGTCAATGCAAGGAAAACGGAAAAGATCACTAGACAGATAACTGGACTTTTAACGGTATCTTACAGAAAAGTTGTAAAATTACTAGATGTTGACTTTGTGTTTTGCGGTCACTAGTTGTACCAATAGAAACAATTCATGCTTGCTGCTGAAAAACTACTTAACATTTATGGACCACTTGCTTTGTTCAAAAGCGGCACGTAAGTCTATTAATTATGCCATCCACTTATTGAATTTCTACTAATGCCAAAAATTCTCATTCTATTGGCTTAGCCTCCTTGCATCGTCAGTCCATCAGCACGTTCCATAAAAAAAACCTTTCCCACACACAGGGTATTTCTGTCAGCAATGTTCTAAAATGCTGGAGCCGTAACCACGTTCCGGGACAAAAAATCCCTAACGGATTTGGCAACTTATATATATATATTTGGGACATTTGCATAAAATCATTTTTAAGGACACGTTTGGTAACCCAAATATAAAACTTTCAGACACAATGTACATATTCTCTCTTTAATATAGTAAGACCGATATTGGAGAAAACAAATAATTGCCAGGTTGTGAAAAAAAGATATGCAGCCGGCGCTACGTTGTGGTCGCGCTGATGTATTTCTCACTAATGTTTCCTCAATATGCGAAGCTCTTAGCATTGGAACGTTTGGCAAATTCAAGCGTTTACATGTTTTCTAACAAAAAACAAGGATTGTGGATTTATGGAGAAAACTGGTGAAACTTCGATCAAACTTTAATACTTAAATATGTGACACAAAGCATGCTGTAACCATTAGAGCTTGCCAGTGCTATTTCCTTTAATAACATTGTCAGCAGAAGGTAGGTCTGTCTTTATCAGCGTTTTTATTATACCAGTTTATTCTAAGAAAGTTTACAAACAGTCGGATCTCCATTATGCGACGTAATATGAGTGCTTGGAATATTCCCCTTGTTTTTACCATCATCGACAATTCCGTTGTCTCTAAAGTCCCCGGAGATAGCTCTATCTTGCAGGCGGCTAGTCAGAAAAAGCATCTATATTGAAAAATATGCGTTCAAAAAATTACGTGAGGTTAAAAATACCAGAGCCAAGGTGATATGTATAAGCTCAGTGTTAGTGGGCTGCAAATGAAAACGGCCAGATAAGAAGCCATCATCTGTGTAGCTCTCCGCGATTTTTGCGCACGTGCTTTAGCACTTTAATGAAGGGAAATGAAGCATGCAATCGCTGTATTCAGACTGTGCCCACAAAATCTCTTACCACAATTTAAGCGGCCAAGATCAACGTTCGCATTACCAGAAAACATTTTGCAGGATAAAACTGACTACTTACTAATGGAGGAGGGATTATCACGCTATGTTTCTGGAACAGCACCTGCAAAAGCTACAATGTTTGGTGTGAAAATTTCTCAACCTCCCAAGAAAGCTAAGCAGCCAATATTTCCCTTGCAACATCCGTCTCGAACGTGAAAACCTCAAAGCTGAAATAAAACCAATTTTACATGTAGCCAAACGCATTTATGTCTAAGCAGTTCAAAACGATTCGTATGTAATACTTCTTCTTTGGGGCTAAGTATTATATTTTGTCCCTAACACAAAGTTTCCCGCAAAGAATGCTTGATGGTTATATACATCTTTGTGAAGGAGTCAGTCGCACATGTATTTCACACACGGAGAACAAATCTTCTGACTCAAAAACCTACTGCTAAAAACCTACCCTTTTACGTAACAAACCAACCACAGCATTTTAAGCAGTAACTTTGGATAAACTGGTAGCAACCTAGTCGGTCACATTCTGCATCAGATTAATTTAAATGCTTCCTTTCAATAAAAATTTCCCGCGGAACAGTCGTTTGCAGTTGTATTGTAAAGGGTGAAGGGTGGATAACTATAAACTCAAACGTATGCACTTAAGAGGTTTTGATATGAACCGACCGAATTTCTACGTTTGTGCAAGCTGTGGTCCTCCAAACAAAAATAAAATCCGCGTTTTTGTTTCACGAAAACTCTGTGACATACATGTGCCATTATTCTTCGAAAGCACAAGGCAAGTTTATGTATTATGCCGTCAAATTACTGATTTTTTACCACTTCACATGGTGTTTTCGACGCGTACCTACGTTGAAATTTTACATATTACGCTTGGTTAGAAGACGCTATTGTTCACGGGTTATATCTGTTTCAAAAACTACCGATTTTGCGACGTCTTTTTGTTGTTTATTGACTTGAATTTTTAATACGGAATTCTGCGTCGCCGAACACATTACGATTTAATCTAGAACTCCTGAAAAACAAATTGCGCCGTCACAGTTAATTAATTTTACCGCATGAGAAGTAGAATTGCTTGGAAAAAAGTAATATGTTTGTCGCACTTCGCAAAATAAAACTGTAACGGGCACCATACTTCCCTCCGGTTTGTGCGTCTCAAAATAAAGAGAGTTAATTGTTTTATTAGGTAGACATTTGATGTTTAATAAGTTTTCAATTTTTCTGTCACATGCGTTTATTATCTATGTTTTTCGTCACATAAAATATAACTTGTTTAATATGCACGTTGATTACTTATTCCTATTTCCACATGTGTTTTCAATAGAAAAATTTTGCGCCCCATTCAGCTGAACATGTAAGGGTCATGCGGACCAAAAATTTCGCGGTTCTTGTGTACGGTGCTCGTAAATCGGAAACACACCTTTTAAAACCTTTATTAGATATTTGCATGGTTCTAATGGTGAAGACAAACCGTTTAATAAACTTTACAACCCCAGCAATCTTAACATTCCCTTAAACTGTTACGTATTTTTAGGCAATTGACGTCCCGCAGCTGTTTTCCAATTTCATATATATCATTTTTTTTCAAAATATACTGGGTTGTACTCCATGTTCTCGTTGCGTTCATGAAGCTCCTGTACAAAAATTATCCCCAAATGTCTCGCGTGGTTTTTTCATGTTTATCTTATGGAGGAATGAAGTCGTAAAATCTAATTTAGCAGTTGATATGACAAAAATAGAACTCCTTGGCCTTCGCGTTATTTGAAATTTTGTCGCCTGGCACTTGAGGCGGATTTGCCCCAGTATAAGCTGGACGCAAACAAATTATTGCCTTTTACGCTTATCCCGGAGCACTTTGGTTTGCCCGCCTACAATCTCAAAAAACAACATACTTTTGATGTGGATTTACAGAGCTGATTCCTCGGAGGCAGGAAAATGCCGATTTATGCTAGAGTGATATGAACTAAACTTCCAAAAATCTGAAAATTGCTGGTAATTTTATGTTGTATTGCCATGCGGCAAAACAATCGAAAGATTTTTTTTAGGAAGTATCGATTGGAGCTGGCAGAGCCGCTTGAACTTGTTCAACGTTGGGTTACTGATGACAATTTCGAGTTGCTCATATGTCATTTAGTAAAAACCATGTGAATCTGCCATCTCATCTCTCAGATTTCTGCATTTGCGAATGTTTAAGTCAAACCAGCACAATGAATGCACCCATAGAGCATGGCGGGAAATCGTCTTGGTGTATCGCACAATGAGGTTGTTTTTAAAACTTGCCCCCATTCACAATGTCAGCCAATCCAGACGATAATATAGTGCAACTAAAGAGTTTTTCCTCAAGAATTAGACATCCTCAGCGCTCAAAATTTACCCCATACTTGGCAGACTTATGTTGAGAAACACCAGTGTTACGGTTTGCAAACTTTGACTTGATAAAACTTTAATAAACTTTTGAGCTAGGAGAGTGATACTGGAACGATCTGTGTCGTGCACTCACTGCACTCAGTGTGAGCTCGAAAATCACTAGTTTTCACATTGATATAAACCTTTAACTTCTTCGTTATCTTACACATTGTCGTTACACCTTGTGCACAGAAGCAATCAGTAAGGGTCCTTTGATTTGCACGCCAGTTTTGTTGTTTTGTCGCCGCACATTGTTCGCCCGTGTCAGTCTACTGCGGAGTTAATGAATTGCCTAGCATAATTATGGCGAAGTTGTTACTGTAATATTTGGCACGATAATTCCTAATACTAATTGTCTTTGATTGTGCTGAAATTCTTCAGAGTCGCATTAGTTAGCAGTTACCCCCTATCAAGCAACTCCACTTTATACGAAAGAAACTTCCAATGCATACGAGGTTTATACATCATAAATGTTTTCTATGCACATATCGAAATGACAAATTATTATGTTGGAGTTCTGACTTTGACTGACACTTAGCATCCAAAGATCACTTTACTTCCAGTTTTTCTCTCTTTGAGCCAGTGTCCTGTGAATTAGAAAACACGACTAAATTCCAAAACGTTTTCCTGGGCGTTGTTAAGAACCAAAGGCAAGGAATCAGAAATTTTCGTCTCCATTGGATAAACCCACTTGTCCAGATGGTCACTCACGTCGATTCGAATTTGCGTTGCAGTTGACGATCTAACTCTAAAGAATTTCACTTCACCACGGACGTTTTGTACTACTGAAACATTACCAATTTGTGTGATGTAGCACGACTTCACTATATGAGCAATGGTCTCTGCTACGTACGTTTCAACTATCTTATTCAATTAAAAATCAGCTGCTGAGCAGACAAAGGAAGGTAGGTGTTATTAAATGTGTTGACCTTTAACAGCTTCTAAAAGGTTGTATGATATGTTGTGCGAAAATTGCAAAATTATTTACTACTGTCCTTAAGTTAGTTCAAAGAACTAACAACTGGTCGATTTACTTTATGTGGTTTCGTCTATTTGCCCTATGAAAATATAGGCGCTACCTGTTGAATCCAACTTGACCTCATCATAATCCCCCCATTCATTTGCTTACTCCGCCTATGTACTTTTGACCTCCAGTTGTTTTGCTTATTCGTACCCGTCACTCACCTTGCCCCAGAGGCCGTCTCGTCCGACAATTGTGTATTGGCATGTGTGTCTGTGAGTGTAGGCGCGCAGCTGACCTACTTACCCGTGCGCGTTCATGTCCAGTTTGCCGAGCCTGCCTTGACTTGTTTTCTCATGAGGTCCGCACCGCACGTCCAATGAGAATCACGAGACTATCGTCGGAAGGGACGACCGCAACCCACGCTACTGAGCCATGATTCCGCTCGCCGTTGTTCGGTGTGCGGACGTTGACACTGCGCTGTGCCGGTCAGTGACAGACCTGTGAACTTGTTGACGCTACGAACGTGATCAATTGAGTACCGTAGAATTACGAACCCAATTCTTCCTTTTGATATTCGGGAATCTCGAACCTACGCGTCACTCAAAGTTCCGTATCGGGAGACTTAACACTACCTGTCTATCCAAAAGGTTTTGAGATTTTTTGTGGGGTAAATTATCTAGGATACGAAATATGTATTTTTTGCATGGCTTTCTGCGTCTAACGTGGCCCTTGAATTTTAATGATGTGCCTTTCAGGTACCTTTTGAACGCCTATGTGATGGGTTTTTAGATGTCATCATAAACAATGGTTTAACCATGTACGTTCAAATGCTCCGGATACCGCGGAAATGCAGTCACTGATTCAAACACCTACACACGTCAAACCTGGAGTTTTGCTTAAAAAACGCAAATTATTTGCTTCTGGTTAAACAAAAATGGTCGGTGCACAAATGCAGCACGTGAGTTCTTTCGCCTTCACAGAGTATAAGTACTATACCGTTCATATATTTCATATGAGCACCTGCTTGTGTGTACATTCTAACAGTCTGAAAGCCAGACTGAGAAAAAATCATTTCAAATTTAATTTAGCTCTCTTTGTTGTCGCTAAATTTTCTCTTGAATTTTTACTGTACCCAAGTGAAAAGCTGCCTAAAGACAGGTAAGTGAGTATTCTTGCTGAATGTTACTGAAAAGTTAATATTCTTGTATTACCTCGTGACTGACAACTGTAGAAGTCTGCAAATACATGTTCATTTCCCCACGTGGAGCTTGCTTTCCAAGTAACCATCAGTGCCAAGACAAACAAATGCTGGCGTAATTTGTTTGGCTAAATAAATCTACTCAACTAAAAAACGCGGGATAGATAAATATTTAAAGCATAAGACATGCGGATAGCGGGCAATCAACATAGCATACTGAGTTAACAAATGTGACCACAGACGTGATAGTTCTTCTATGTAATACAACAAAATCGAGGCAAACTGCGTAAAATTTATTAGGAGCCAGTAAACAGCGGAATCAATATAGAGCGAGTTTTAAAATCTCCGCTGTGTTAAGTAATTACATCGCGTCAGTTCCCAGTGTAAATCCTACATTATGTCCTTCACGAAACTTTTTTCATAAACACAGCCCGTACGTTTACCTAACTTGACAGATTTCGTCACACGTGTTCTGATTTATAAGTTTTTTACGTGTGAGCAACCATTTTGATTTCGTTGGTGTATTGTGAAACTAAGAACTTACAGTCGTATTCACAACCTAAAAAGGACATTGCTGATCATTTGCGGCAACAAAATACCTTCTAAAATCTTCATGCAGTAAACTTTTCTTTGATTACACCAGTGGAAGGTCTACAGGGTGATGGTAAGTTTTATTCCAAGTCTTCTTCCGAAAAGGCTTTCAGTGCACCACCCGCTAGTGAGGGATAGTTTTTGCAATTGCACGTGCGTAACAAATCATTTCATAAAACAAATGAGCCCATCGTTTAAATTTCAATGAGCAATGTTATCGTTATCAAACTGTGATGTGTGTCATATTAGTCATTTAATAAAAGGCCGTCCCACAGAATATGCAGTAGTCAATGAATGTTTTTACTAATTAATGTTTTAAATCCTTAGTAAGTAATTTTGTTATTACCGACAATTGCCGCTAAAATCCATGCAAACAAACAGAGGTATAACGCTGTGCAATCAACAGTTATGGTTTCCGGACTAAATAGAAAAAATGAGCCACATAAAATTATTTCATTGGTAGACGTGATGATCCGTGACGACACAGTTTTGAAGTCAAAAAATCACAACCGATCATGCATACATACATGATATATTGCTCGTACTCCTTCGGATCGAATCAAGAGGAACCTGCGATTTCAGGTTTGTATTTAAACAGGTAATTGCCTAGAGCAGTATGCCATATCCGAAATTATGTGAAACAATAAGGTTAGTGAATATCGCAGCTGTTAGCTATTAGCCACGAATACAGTACTCCCCGTAATCGGTCATATATATATTTACCGCTTTGCTCATCAATCTAGCGAACCGGTTATTTGATTTTTTCACTTTCACGCCCATACGCAAATGCAAACACATTGATCCGGTGTCCCGCATTAGTTCGCTGTTAATTGGATACCCAAACAAACTAAAACGACAGGAGGAAGTCTACAAAAGAACACACGCAGGGTGACCGTCACGCTACAAACATTATCGTAACACGTTCTTCTTCTCAAAACACAAGTGAAAACATGTTTAGCTGCAAGCAAGTTTCACTTTATTCGGTATTTTCACATAAGTTAATATGAACAAATTAGGATTTCACTCAAAGCATGGATCTTATGAAAATATAAATACGCATGATGGGAACTTCTGGTAGGATAAAGCTACTTTGAGCGGATAGATCGAGTGGCCATTTTTTGGAGATGTCAACAATAAGATTTTTTGAAGCTGCTAACATAAACCTTCTTGTGTAGCAATATTTATTTTTTAGTGGTACACAGTGCGTGAAGTTTTATTTTTTTAGGCACTACGGTGTTTGGGTATAATTAGACACATTGTTGGATTTCTGGGTTTTCAGGAAAACATTGCCAAATAAATAGTGATGCTTTTCATCTGTCGCAGGTCCAAATCATGATAATGTATAATGCGATACGAATTGTTTTCTCCTTATGTTTCAAACGTACAACTGCTAGAACCACCACTGCAAGGTAAGTGTCACATAAATGACCGGCAGCAGATTTCTCATAACTCTTGACACGGTACAAAAGATGAACCACTTGGATGTCATCAGGAATAAAAAATTCTTAGGCACTTCTTCGGATAAATCATGAGCTAGCCTTGTTAGAAAATTTTCAGTTCACGCTTCACTGTACACCTTTAGTTAGAAAGCTTCCAATGAGAGTCAGACCCCTAAAGCCCTACAAGTATCCGAATTATTTCTCGCGGATTCTTAAAAGCTTCAGAATAACACAAGTTGGATAGAATAGAATTTTAGCAACAAAAGAGTAGAGCTGGCTAAAAGAAAACGCTTGAGTAAGGTTCAAAGTGCAGGCCGCATAACTGAGCTCCGCATGACAGTTGAAAAGGTTGAAGTAAAGCAAATGCTGGGTAGCTTTTAGTATTACAGTAGAAGCCCCACTAAGAGAAGCATATGACTGATGAGCACTTTTATCGCGGTCATTTCAAAGCAGTCTCCTATCGTGCACCCGTAATTCGCAGAGAAACAACCAGGCCCCGATAGCTCATTCCCACGTCCATTGCATGGAATTCCAGAAATTTGAAAACACTGAGCGTCTTCATTGTCTTGGGAATATTTTTGGAAATTTCAAACAGCGAAACTGAATTTTGGAAACATTGAAGCGCTTCAGAGATTGAATGAACTTCCAAATCATCTTGAGAATTTCATTGTGCGAGTGTAAATTGATTGAAAACAAGAGGTGATATTGAAAACAAATCCACGAATCACAGTAAAGCTGTGCAAACGTTTCAGGAGGTAATTTTTGATTTCGCTCTGTTTAAGGCGGGATGGGGAGAATATTTTTTTGTCGAGATTGTGTTAAAACACGTTTAAGTGCTGCAGATGAGGCAGCTATTTTAGGAAGTTATGCAATAAACTGCCTCACTAAACCCTATTTTACTACTATCTACTAATTTACTAATAATTTACAAGATTCATGAACTCAATGCAAGTGCCAATTTCTCGCATATGGGACTGCTAAATATCGGTAATATTTCGGGCTTCTTAGGGTCCATGTTTTTGCTGTTAGCGTAGTAAATGGCGCACGCGACTGGAACATCTGCTAAGTTCTCACTTGTGCATGCAATTATTGACTTTTCCAGCCAACTGGCACGTTACCAAATGCCAAATCAATCATGGGCTTATAGTGTGCTAGGATCCTTGAATAATTATAAGATGTCTAAGGCTTTCGTGTGGGACCTGAGTCTGTTCTCTGTTTCATTAAAAGTAAGCTTGGGAGAGGAAGTTGTGATTTCCTAAACAGCCAAATGAGAGGCTGAAGCAGAGCATTTCTGTGCGACAATTGTAACGCATATATGTCATATACCTATACCCACCCAAGGAGAAGTTCAAACTCGAGCTGAATCACGAAAAATATCAGCGGGATTCAAGCTTTTCGCAACATTTCTGGTTTCAATACGTTATTCAAGATCTGTCTAGACGATTTTTTGCGTATTCCAAATTAGACACAAATCAACGCTTCTCTCTCTACTGGGTGTAACCCGGGATGCAAAACGCATAACCAAGATATTTTAAGTTGCAGCTCCGGATGTATGTCTTGAGTGGATTGCCATCTGCCACACGATAGAACATGTGTCTGGTCCAGTCACTTGTGCTATAGTTCTCAGCCACTGTTTATCAATGACCTAAAGTTTTTTTCGGATTTTTTTGCTCCCGGTAACAGATCTCGCACAACCCAGTCTTTTATGGCATACACACTCGAGGAGATCCATTAATAAGCCAATTCGGTGGTTTTCTCGCCGTCGAGTTTTCTGCAATCATTTTGTATCCTACACTACCGTCCTAGAATCTACAGGTGCAGGTCGATTGACTGACAGTTTTGCTGTGTGTCCTTGACCCTGTGGGCGCGAAGCACATGCCGAAGGACAAGATGAGATTTTTTCCTTTTACCTTTCCAGAAAATAAGAAAAAAGGATATGCTTATTTCACAATAAAAGCGTTTTCCAAAAAGTGGCCCAAACGAAGGTGTTTTAAAGAACTTCCTCTGTCCACATGTCATTCAAAAATTACAAAAATTAACACAACTTAAGCAAGTGGAAGCACTCAGCCTACATACTTCTCCAGAGGAGTTCCGCGTGTAACATCGTAAGACACAAATGTGTGAATCCAAGGAGCGTATGACAGTTGCGAAAGTATAAACATTAAAAATCATTAAAATAGTTTATTAGTTAAAAATTGGTTGCTGTACCAACTAACGAGAGGCTAATTTGGGAAACGTTTTTCTCACTTCCTCCTTGTTTGGTGAAACTGAGAGATGACCACAAGATTCCGTATTCTCGGTAACAGGGGAAAGACAAAAAACCTGAGACGTTTTGAAATTATTTCTATTTACCAAATGTTCCTACTCGTACATATAGAGCAAACATATTGGAAAATTCTGCTCCGTACAGGCCTATTGCTCTGATAATATCAGGTGATTCCACCACACTATGATAATTCGGTACCAGTGCTACCTTAATTCACTTCTGACCATCAAATACTTCACGACATCTCCTTCTCAACATCTCCAAATGAAAAGTGCTTACCTGCCTACTATCAAGATATTCTGACAACTTTGCCTTCGACAGAATGCACCTGCATCAACTGGCTAGATTTCTGGCAATTATATTTTGGCGGGGTCTTAAACAAATCAAGCTTCTTGTCACACAGAGTTGTATTAAACATGTGGATTTGAGCGAAAAAAAATACAAATATCGGCACACATACCGAGATGCCCATTTATTTTAGTAGTAGGGTGAAATACGCACTCTGGCCCAAGTGTGTGTTATAAGAGGATATTACGTCTATATTCACCGGGAATTTTTTTACTGCAAGCAGAGTTACTCCAAGTTATACGTAAATAGCCTTTAGTTTAGAACACTGAAAGACACGTCACTGGGATATTAAGGTCGACAAGAAAACAAACGGGCACATGCTTTGAAAGCGGTGCGTAAGCAGGATAAACCAAAGATAATACAATTAGATTTTGCCCATTTTCAAAATTGCTAAACCTGTCGCTTACGTTCACTTTCTACGAAAAACTCAAATTGAAATCCCTCGAAATTTCTAGAAAAAGGTAAGCCATGGTAAAGTTTAACTGCCCAAAAATTAGGCGAAAGCATCAAATACGCTTTCGTTTAACGAAACAGAGTTTGTTATAAAACATGCTTATTTGTGATACATGTTTTTGCCGAGAACTCAGCACTGTGAACCCATAGTTTCATTGCGACAATGGAGAAACGGTAACAAAACCTTTGCAGAATTACCGCAGTTTCATGACGTAGATGCAAAGTTTTGTATTTCAAAAGCTACGGCAGAGGATGACTAGCTCCATGGAACGCTACTGATGTTCAACCTTCCGCCAAAGGGAGACTGCATGCATTAATGCGGAAAAGAGTCCATCCAGGAATCTTGACATTCCGTGAGGCACATCTCCCGATCACTTAGCTAAGCGTATACAGACTTTAGGTTGTAAAGACCCCAAATAATTCACACACACTACACATCGCCCCGTGGTATTTCGGATGTTTTAAAAAAAGACGTGCATTTAGCCACCGAAGTAACAATCCAGTTCACAAACCACTTTCCATAATTTGACTGAGTAAACGGTTCTCATTACAGAAGAGGTTTTGCTGGTGTGTCAGTTACTGTGGAATATTCGGAGTGAATTGGTGAAAAATGGACAGCCCTCACGTTTTTGATGTGAAAATTGCGAACAAGATTGTGTTGATGTAAATTCTGGATAAAAGATATCACAACGGGCGGGCGAATGCGCTGCAAGCTTTTTCAACGGGTTCCCATGAATTTATTGTCATCCTGTTAAAAGGTAAGACACCGATTTAGTCCAAATGTTTCTAATCGGACCACTCGGTCAAAAAATACCGACAAGAGGATAGGGAAATGGGCACGTGATCAGTATCCCAAAATCCGGTGGTTGTCCACAAGTTTGCCGGCACTGCTTCCAATCCTCTGGCCGACTTTCGAAAACAGAAAGTCACAAGTCTGTTATTCCAGATGCCATCTACACGCAGACTTACCTGCCTCCGTTTACACTCGAGTGCAGGAGATTTATCATGTACACCCTCACTTCTCTCCGAGACCTATTTTTAATGCGAGGCCAATGAGTGATCAGCTCAGAATATTGTAAATCGTCCACGAAATATCGTTCTTTCCAAATGTTACAAGTGGACGCTTGTCTAGAACCCTGTAAGTAAAGTATATTTGGGCAAGATGCTTATCTGCACATGCGCGTTATGTTACTACTTGAATATAGTACTTTCATTCTAGTATGACAATCGATGTATATAGCTTTTGTGTTGCGTACAGCATAAAAGCCGCTAACAATATATTTGCAAATACAACAATGCGGTCGTTCTGTGAGACACATGATGACCTTTTTGTGTCAGGAATACTTTTTTGGGTACAAATCTGTCGTCACACTGAGTATAGTGGAGCATATTTGAGTTGGATCAGGCGGCGTGTACCTATCTCAGCATATTGTGAGGAACGAGTTCTTTATCGTTGTATTGTTTTGTATTTCCACTAACAAGTCCCTCTTGGTGCTAGAGTCAATTTGTTCTCACGCCCTCAATTTGCAAAATTCCGAAAACTTACGTGGTAATGTGTCAATTTTTCATACAAAACTACCAAATGTCAAACTTGCCACCTGAGAGTAAGTGTGAACTTAATCCGGGTCTCGCAAAAGGTAGATAGAACGTTTAATCCGATAGAGTATGAAACAGGACGGAATTCGCAGTGTCCAACAACAAGTAAAATTCTGAATAAACCTTCTAAAACGCTAAAATAATCAAACAACTTTGTTGCTGTTCCTTTTCAACAGTGCATGAAGCCTATTCGTGAAACAGCTAAGATGAATTGGAATTACAAGAACAACATGGGAGAAGCACTTTCGTTTTTATCGGTGTCCGATTAACTTGCGGACTTAGTTTCCCAGTCTAAATGTTTTGCGATACTATTGATCAAGTATGAACAATAAAAATGCACATTTCTACTATGAAATCCTCATGCACTCAGACAAGCAGGGTACGCATATTTCATCTGCATATCTTTACCACATTTGAATAAGACATTTTGTACAAAAAGTATATTTTCTTATCAATTTACGATAAGCAAATGCACGAAACTTGTGAGCGAGATATAATAGGGTTCGGGAACTGTCCTGTCCTGTGATCTTTAGAAACTGTGTTTGCATTTATAAAAAATAATTTATTGGAAACTTCATGAGCACAGAAGTCATGGATTCAAGCGAAAAAATTTCCAAAATACTTTATTTAATTATTTTCTAATTATTAATAATTGTTTAATAATTAACATTATTCGGTTGATTCATTTTTTAATTTTAATTTTTTATTTTTTTTATTAATTTAAATTTAATTCAACTCAGTTTTTAATTATTTATTTTACCGGAGTGAAACGATGAACAAAATGAATAGAGTCATCCGGTTTTGTCTATCGTGGATAAGCAAGAATCTACTATTAGAATTGGCTTTAACAGCCAAGAAGCCTCACCAAAAACATTAAAGTTACATGATTGTCAATTTTCTAGCTTTGATATCATTTAAGTGTGTTTGCGGGCATTTGACAGCTGGGCATTATTAAACTCCGACTATATCCAGTTGCTTGCCACAATTCAGTCTGGTTTTTTTCAAGCTGACTAACATTCTTGTGCCTTTTTCATGCAACTTTTAAAATGAACGTTTAACACCACGAATAATACTTACAAATTGGGCGATGAACATGTTTTGTAATAATGTCGCATCTAATAAAGCATGAAGCTGTTTACCTAAAAACCGCAAACAGCAAATCTCTCAGGCTGTAAGTTTTATTCTATTTGCAATGTTTGTTTGCGCTTTGTTCCTGAGCCTTACCAGGGACTACGGGTAGCTTCAAATTTTTGAGGCTATGGCATTTGAATAAGCTTTCCCATGCTGACCTCAGGTAACTTTGCGGGTTATTCAGAACGTGATCATTATCTGCAACAGGTTGACACTACAGCTGTATAAATGGAACACATTTCTAAATGCGCATGGATTATGTACATCCAAGTGTATCACATATTTAAGGCAAACAACTTTTAAGCTCAGAACTTTAGAAGTCAAGTAGCTATGCACTTTGACTTGACAAAACTTAGTAACTGAGGTCTAAGCTTAGTGCCACATTTTCAACAATCACTCAAATGTTATACGCACCCAAGTTTTATCTTCCAATTTTATCTGTGTTGTTCTGTTGAGGTTGTGGCCTCAAGAGAGAAACACGAATTTAAGTAATGAAAATGATGGATACATGACGAATACGCCTATTTTGTGAAACATTTAAAGTTGAGGAGATCTGTTGGCGTTCGACCGTTGAGTTTGATGTGTTATTTCGGGACAATATACCGCGATATTTCGGTTACTTTACCCCCTGGACGACTGGTTAGTTTTCTCACTGCATATCAATTTAAAAAGCGCGAAATTCAAGGGATTTGTCGAACTGCATGTATATTTATTCTGAAAGCAATGTGAGTTTACTTCCACAAAGTTCATTATTTCGGGGCCACCGGTCAGTAGTGAGCACCCAGACAGTTTAACATCGTTGGACGTTTGCACGATGATTGCCCACTGGGTCTAAAGAAAATTGCTGAGCGGATCAATGGGACGTTTGCAAGATGGTTGCCCATTGGGTCTAAAGAAAATTGCTGAGCGGATCAACTTAAACCAGAACTTTCAATTTGCACGTATACATGCACATAACGAGACGTCATAAGACGTACACCCGTGCCGCTAGAATATTCCGTAAGCAAATTCATAATGCCCACACCGGAGGCTGCAGGGTATTTCAAACGCTACCTAGAAAAAAAGAATTGCAAAACTAAACAATGCAATTTAAACGACAAAAGGCTGTCCTCAACATATGGTGATCTACCTTGTTGGTACTTTCGTGCAAAACAAAAAAGTACGAGAGTGTCTGCAAACACGTAAGTTGACGGATGCACTAATTTTATAAAATGTCAAGTCACAGTATTTTGTAACGGTGGATCCACAAGTGGTCAGTGCATTGTGCGGCGGTTTATAAGCAAACCAAGCCCGGAGCCCTTGCATCTGTGAATCAACTTTACGTTACGGCCATAGGTACCACATGCAAACGTTTTTGTTTAAGTAGGACAGGAGGCTTGCTTTCTGCTTCATATGTGACATTTCGACTTTGCTTTTATTGGTGGCCAAAACATGATGATGTTATAAATTTTTGCGAAGCATGAAAAAAACATGGCTGATTTTCATGAGGGAAACTACTCACAAGGTTGCTGAGCACTCCCCTTGAGCGCACGACCGGTTTCACCCCCTTTTGAGCCTCATCAGATGGGCGCGGTCCCAGAGTGTCCGTTAACCTTATGCTCTACTTGAGCTTCGATTGGAATGATTCCGATAAATACGCTCAGAACTAAGAGTTTTAATTCATCATAAGACCAAATTAATGGAGACCAATTTGCGTGCTCAATAATACTGTGGCGCCTGCTCTGAGAAATCGGAGATGGCATCTGCAAAAATTATGATTTCAGGTGAACAGCAGGGTTTTCCTTTGAAAAGCCCCTCGAAAAAAGAAGTTCTGTGAGTGCTTCAATTGTTTACTGGTATCCTTGGATATACCAGATGCCGGCCAATTGAAAGGATATCTTATACAGAGAAAACGAGAATTTAGTCGTGTATGGTTAAATCCAAATAAAACAAACATAGGACTCCTGATCCTCAAAAAGAACAGATTTTCGAGTCACAGTAGAAATATTCACCACCAACATAAATTATGAATTATTGGTCATATTTACTATCATGTGATCACGCACCCAGAACGTAAGTTTCCTTCCTGTCACGTAGCAACACTGCCCTCACTATAACTCGTATTTTCATCAGTCCGATTTGCGCGTACGCGAACAGTAATTCATTGGTCATAGATGAGGAACCGTAAAACCATATGGAAAAATTTGCATTACTTTAATAAAGCAAACGTCACCCTTATTATTTACTGATTTTAAATGCAAGTGAGGAATTTTCTGTTGAAAAGTAAGTCCCCCTGAACGCAATAACGAAAATGAATTACAACTGGCTACGGTCACCATCCGTGGTTGCGTAAACAAATTTTGGGGTACCGCCAATAAATTAGCATGTTTAACGCCCCCGCATTTTGAGCATTTGTGAAGTCCAAAATAAAAGCGTCAGCATCCCTTCCTAAGTTGACTTCCCAATTCACTTTTACTATGTTCACTCATAAATGCTTGAACCGTTCAACATTACCCCTTTATTTGAAACACGCAAGAGAATGACTGTTTAAAAGCGGGTAGGTGTAAAGTATGAAAGTTGGTGTGAAATACCTTGCCCATGGAACACGTTATAAGTTATAAACGCATCTAGACGCAAGGTATACCTTAAGGAGGCACAAAGTAAAAAGCATTTTTTCACGTAATGTGAACAAAAAAGTGACGAATAAATAAAAATGAAGAGGTTTTATATGCACAACACGACTACTCATTGGAAGGGATTGAAAAGTGGTAAATTTGTCAGCTTGCTAGAAAACGTGATCACCTTTTTCGCTCATTTTTTTCATCACATGCGCATCCGAATACTTTTCCGCTATTTCGCATCACACTTTTAAATGCATATGATATCGGAGTAAAAGCTGTACTGTTGTTTTTTCGGGAAGCTAGCAAAATCGAAAATAATAAAAACTCTTCATCAAACGATTTTTGATTTTATAGTTTTGGGATTAGTCTGATTTTATATTCTTGAAAGCCATCCAAAAACAACGCCATATAATTTGGCATGTCCATAAATGGTTATTTGATATTCATTTGTTCTTGTTTGCATTCTTAAACAGCGGGTGCGTTCACTTTGTTCATAAGATACATTTCTGGGAATACCCAATGAATAGGTACTAAATGCATTTTAGATTTTAATAAAGCCTATTATTATCGTCATCTTTTGCGTCATTTTTCATTGACTTAAATTACTACAGTCAGCGAAACAAGTACTGAAGGTCAGTTTTCTCTATTAGTAGCCAGTGTAATAAACTTCTTGCATGTGTAAATTTAGACAACGTCATTAAGTAACTTTAAGAGAGAGTCCGGTGCAGCGCACTAGCATACGTCAGATTTATGTCCCACCCTAACTATCGAGAATTATCGGATGGCTTTTGTTTTTCCTTCTATATAGCACTGTAATGACTTCGTGATTGTAGAGTCCGCTTTGTCTGTCTCTGTTGGGCAAAATTAATTTACTCACCTGAACGCCTGAAAACAGCAGTTTGAAAACGCTCTTCGAACATGTGCACCCAAAAGGAATAAGGATCAGCTTTATTTTCAACATCACATCAGGCCTCGTTTTTATTTTGCAGGCCTGGCACTGCTTGCAGCTTTGGGATATTGTAGAATGCCAGCCATTTGACCAATTGCCCTACTCTTTTACAAGAGCACAAGTGGTTTGCATCAGTGCATCATTCGCGTTTTTTAACAAAAGATGTCTATATAGTACTGGTTATCTGTTTCTTTTAGCAAGCAACATATTTTTCCATTGGGTCCGGAGATAAGTTCGTAATAGTCAAGGCCGTTTGGTCTTACCCTGTTACACAGAATTTTCCCGCTTGCCCCACAAGTCCGAAAATTTATGCGAATAAAGCCGACGTGATTTGCACATCTGCACCCTAACGGAATCAAGAGATGTGACGTTCACTGAGTCACGGCACGCCCCATTTGAACTAGAGAAAATCAAACCGTAGACTACTTAAGGTCTTTTATGGGAAGATTCTTGCAAAATTGCGTCAACGACGGCTATTGTAAATTTTTTCAAGATCAACAAGAAATCCGGACTTCATATATTTTACACTTGAGAAATGTCACCTCGGGTTTCGGTCCCGAGGAGCAAACCATCATCTATTTGACTGCGCGTTCTACGTAGTGCAAGCGGTGTTTGTTTGTTGCAAAATTTAAACAAAATAATTTGCTATAGAGTCTCGCTCAAAACATTGTTTACATTTTGTTGATAAAATGTTCATTTAAAAATTATTGCTTGATTGTTTTAGTAAACAGTCTTGTTTATTCTAAACGCGCTTATCTAAATAAATGCCTAAATTATCAAATGAAAGTTGCACCAACGGGTAAGTAGCTTTAGAAGAGGAGATTATGGTTCCCGCACAATACGCATGTATTTCAATGAAAAAAGTTAGTTTTGTGCTAACCGTATGTGCCGCAGTTTACCGCAACTCCAGCTTTTGAGCTGTTTCGGTTTCGGGCTGTCAGTGTTTTAACAAAACACCTAGGCAGTTAGCATGGTCTATTATAAGGCGTATTTCTGCTGTTGCAGAGTTTGTTTTGTGAAACAAATAAAGACAGGTTCTCGAAGCAGCACGGTTTGCTCTTTTCCGCAGTTTTCGTATTTTTTGACATGTTGTGTTAGTTGCGCTAGATGCAAAAGAAATTGCTGTCGAGGACTTTTACGACTCCTGACAGATACTCCCTATTTAACCTTATCTCACCGGGAGATTAAAATACCAGTAAACAAAACGGCAGGATAAAATGACCTAAAATTCAATTGGATGTTTGAAACCATACAGCCGTTGCCGTTCTTCGGCTTGAAATAAACTTCTAATTAACAAAAAATAAAGTAGACAATCACTAGGCATTTCTCAATTACTCACCTGTTATTTCCTTCATTTGTGCTAGATGGAAATGAATCGAGCCAAAGTACAAACGGTGGTAAGCGGTTTTAGCCGTTCCGGAATGATTAGTACGTTTTCGTTAATAAAGTACGCATTCAACCCTGCCTTTATTTTGTCACCTCTAGAGAGTGTGAAACGATTGCTGGTCAACCGCTGGAGCTGAGCTAATTTTGTTGCCCATGTTTTGAGCTAAATTGTAAATAGTTCCATAGTGTGGCATATATTCTGAGATCTTAGAAGGGCCACATTTTCCTGAGGGAACACGAAAAACAACGCTACCATGTACGTTGGAATACTGCTGTTTGAGGCACTTCCAGAGTATTCACAAACCGGGTGTACGGAATTTATAAATTTCATACGCACAAATATTACCTTTATTTTCGCTCCAGTCAACTAGGAAATCAACATGGGTGACAAAATGAGGATATATTACGTCTCGTTTCGGTTTTTTACTCTGTTAGATCTTCAATATCCACATTGGTTGATCAACCGTCTTCTCATTAAGTTCTTAAATTGGACTCACTCCTAGCCTCATTCTGTGCCAGAAACGTTTTGAGCAAGATTATGCAACTGTACGTGAAAGCGTGGTGTGACCAAACCGACATCATAACTGGCAACGCAGAAAGCCCACTCAGGCTGTCTGAAGAACGAGACACAATTTTTCGTGTTGGGGGATTTCCTCTAACAGCCACAAAACCGCCTTCTTGAAAACAATTTGTGTGCGCCGCTTTTGTTTAATGTCTCTTATTGTGAGACTTATTTTGGGTCCACGCTACTGTTTCTCGCAAGCAAATTGTTCGCACACTCCTTAAAAGCCAGCATTTGATTTTGTGCAGCAGGTACATTTGAGATAACCTGATGTCGGCTATTGTGCCTAACTACTGCACTGGGTAGGGAGATAAAAGTGTAATCATCTATTCTCCCACGTACCCTTCAGCGGTGACAGTTCAACCAACGCTTTTCGGATGGACAGCAGTTTTGGGATTGTCGTTCAAGATTATCAAGTAAATGCAAACCTGACTTCATTGCCATGCAGTCCGCACAATATGTTATTATTGTTAATATAGGTATAGCTCTTCGAATTTGCGTTCATAACCGTACAAATTTTGTTCTTGTTGGCTTTTGCCTCCAGTACACGAGTTCTAACGCCAGTCTGGAAAATTCTTCAATTCCTATGGGCAATTTTCTGAAATTTCCCGAATAATCCTTGTCTTTGTTTGTTGTTATTTGAGTCTCTTGGTTTGCCACAGTCGCACAAAACTGTGATCGGTTGCAGAATTTTCTATGCAGGCGACATATCTATGCTTAAAGATTACTAATGATTACAAGGAACATAGTCCGCAGACAGAATACCACCGCATTCGCGCAAAAACGCACAAATGACATCAAGATGGTTTATCCAAACTAACCATTATTACCCCTAGTTGTATTTTCGGTTTTTATTACGCGTGAGTATGACTTACAGTTCACTGTGTGCATCGTCAGTGCGCACTGACGATTGGTTCTATTTGCTGGCAGCTTTTTATCCCAGCAAGCAAGAATAATTTTCCTACCTAGATGGTAATCTCGGTTACGCGTGTTCCAAGATGAAAGTCTGTGTTTTCTACATTATAGGATACTATTTACACGTGTTTAGACAATGACAAACCAGTTTTTGCCTTTTCAGTATAGGACGGCAAATCCATCAGTCCTCCTAACCAGAAATGCTTTAGGGCAATGATTGAGATCGCATTGCATACGTAACATGAACTGATTCTAGTTATGTTTACACCTAAGACGTAAGATAAAACAGCCGATGTGGATGCAGCAAGACAGAAAGGTTAACGATGTTATCAAATGTAGCTTGGTGTGTTATCCTTCAACAAACTGCGTGTGTGGTATTCAAACGCGATCCAACTTTTGATTAGATTTCGCTTAAAATTAATTTACCCATGAACGACAAGACTAATTCGGAAAAGACATGTAAAATTAGAAAATCGCGTAACCAGTATGAGCTACGTTACTATAATTAAACCCAGTCAACCTAAATGACATGTTGTGCAAGAGCGGAAGTGGCTTTTCTCTACGGAAAAGAAGAGCGAGCTCTTTGGAGACGTAACTGCTCCACAGATCTCATGTAGGAGCTTCTTTGTTGCTTTGCAGTCATTTCCTATCTACTGATCTCTTCCCAGATTAAAGTGCAGCACTAGCAGAGGCTGATGTCTTCGCGAGGACAAAACGCATGGCATGCATCATCGTCTTGAGAATATGGTCTAACATGATAACAGTAGTCCAGGTGAAATAATCGACCTACATCTGCGCAGCTCCAGTTTCCTTTGAATAAGAATATATATTTCCACGAATTCCAGGATGTAAACGACGCGCGGTTGTGCTTTGTTCATACTGACGTAAGTGCAATATCTGGATCCTTTGCAAGGGCACCACTGAATAAGCCGTGTTTGCAATTTCCACGACAAGAGTGGCAGCAGACAATATCACAGTTCATCACAGACGAGAAAAGGTGGCACATTTCGGCTCGAAGTTGATCACAGCTGTCTTAGCAAACAGCAGCTTTAAGAATGTCCCAAAGTATTCCAGCTTGCACGGTTTTTTCCCTCTCAGATAGTAAACTACCCCAGGATGTCTGTTCAGAATCAAAACAATTTAAATCTGCAAATCTTTCGATGATGCCCAAAAAGTGTAAGATTATGTTGCTTTTTAGCGCAGCGAATTCAATTCCTTTTTGAAAGCACTTGGCGCCAGGTTCGAAAATGCGGGGCTATCGCAGTTCTAGTTATGTAAAAACCGGGAGACAATCATTCCGAAAAATTTGGAATTTATCAAATGATGAGGGTCATTATTTTTAAACTTGTGGACTTTTCACAAGATAGAATGAAAATGTGTGCTATTCAGAACCAACCGCAAATCATTTAAATGATAGCTGCTTCCTAACCAGGTGGAGCAAAATTCATTTTGCAAAAACATCTAACGTAGTAGAAAGTTATGGACACTTATTTGATTGCATAGTCACTATACACGACACCAAATGATTTATTCACCCCACCTGTTTACTAAATTAACCACGTCACAGTAAACTTATGTAGGCTTGAATGTGAGAGAACTTCACCCATTCGATTTTTTCGACAGATTCCTGTGTCTTTTTGATGCAAGCCACTTCAAGATTTTATCGAAATCGTTTATTGGTCTCTACTGTGGATGGTGCAAGTTAACACAGCATTCAAGGAAACGAACAGCCTTTTTTAATAACTATTTATGTTTACTGAGCGTAAAACATTTGGACCATATTCGAAGATCCCTCCGAAAAACCACAGAACATTCCAAACGATGTGTGCGATATAGTGGAGTACCTTTAACAGTGAATCAGGATTAAAGGCAGGTGCCCTTCCGATTTTTGTGAACTGCGGACAAACCGCTAAAAGTGCATGAAGCAGACAAAAAGTTTAAATGTGTGAGTGGACAAGTTTGTGATAAAGTACATGAAAAATGCAAGCTAAATGCACTATTTTGAAGAAATTAAGATTGGTGGAACGTAGAACTCAATTGACTAAGACATCCGTCACGCTGTTGCATGTTTCCTATTGAGATTCAGCACCAATCAAGGTCCAAGTCAAGTCAAGATTACAAAGCACAACCATTCTGTGGCAAAGTGCTTGAAGTCTCACATCCGGAGAATCTGCAAATTACGGCACAACCTTTGAGGAAGACAACCACCTGGGTGACGCTGATTCGACTTCACCACAAGCTTGTCGTGAAGTGAGGATGAAATGGCTTCACAACATTCAGATTAGTAGTGGAAAACGCATAAAAATGCTGTGCCACTTCTAGAAAAATCGGGTAATGCCTCTGATTTCGGATTTGCAACGCGCTTGTTGCGATTTATCTGTCCAGTATTTCCTGGAAGGAGGCCTAAAGAAAAATGTTGTCCAAAATTCTACTACTTTTTGTCCGCACTCTGCCGCGTTATTTTACAACCAGTTAAAGGCTTGAATTCGCCGCACGATGGCACAATTCACTCTTGTATGTTCATTTTTTAGTGTCCGTGAATCAACTTAGGGCGAAATATAGATGAACATCTTAATTCGCTGAGGTGTTACTATTATTGGCTGTCTTTGTCGTGAACGCGTGAGCCACGCCTGAACTGTGAAGTTTCGCCAGCATACTGGTTTGGACGTTTCACCAAACGGAGTCAGTACTTGTCGTTTGTTTCATTGAATGTTTACCTTCAGAAAATGCGGATTTCATTCCCGCGGCTTCATAGAAAACATCAAACTGTAAACATTGTGTAGCATTTTGCAACAAACTCTAAAAACGATTCTAAATTTTATAACAAGCGAGTTTCCATATATCGATATCAGCAGTAGCAGACTGTGAATATATTGAGTGTTTAACAGAAATAAAAAACAACTATTCACATCGAAAGCAGGAACATCAATTAGGACACCTCAACATGACTCCTGCCTGTAATGCGGATGACCGAGTATTGGACACAAATAAGTCAACTTTTCGGTGCAGTGTTTACTATCCTGTCGCCTGCTTCTGCATAAAACAAACCCACTCTGCTCCGGTGAACAGTTGTCATAATCCTGAAAATTTCATTCATCGTTCGCATGGAATAAATTTGGGTTTTAAGGATTCCTTCTTTAAGTAAGAAAACAAGATGACACCAAAAGTGGAAACAAATTATCTAACCACAAGTGTTTCCACGTTCGACTACATAACAAACGATGGCGCGGACATTGTGCAGACATTCAAACGTTTATTTTGAAAAACCTTTTGATTTTGGTTTTGCACACAAACGACAAAATAGCGGTGTTTGGTGCAGAAGAGCGCTGGTTTCTCGTAATATGTTAATTTTTGTGATATTACGGCTTGCTGTGGTAGAGCATTCTGGCATCTGCTTATTGTTTTTAATAGCCTGCTGGCCTACTGTGATAAGCAACTGTCTAAAAGGTCAATTTCGTGCACCTGATTTAGGCGGTTTCTCTAAACTTCTGGGCGTTGTTAAGTTGAACTCACTAAGACATCGACTGATGTCTCATCGAGTAGGACCGTCTATCGCAATCCATTTAGGCGGTTCCACCCAGTAGCAACAAACTAACGAACATGGTCAAAGTTATCGTAATGCCACACAAATAGCACAAACGCCCTTCTGAAGGGAAGTTGAGTCTTGCCCCAACCGGAGCTCTAAAAACAAATTGTTTGAGCCCCAAACGCAACAACCAACGTTGCGGGCGTCGCGGTTTACATCAGTAATCACGCGTAGGAAGAAGTTTCCACGTAAATTGTATTCTACTTCTGCTCCATTTTCTGGTAATAAAACCCTGGGGTAGATTTCATGACGACATTTTGATTACAAAGGGTAGGACACAAATTTGGCAACCGTCTTCTGTTCTTTTCGACTGCGGTATTTCCCTAACATCCATGCACTGGGGAAAAGTTTTTTGTCGTTATTGGGACGGTCAAAACTGACAGAATTCTTTGATTCCTTCATGTGGTAAGAATGAAGAAATCTCCTTTGAATCGCGCAAATTAAAAATCGTGTTTACTATTGCGGACGCTCTTTGTGATAAAAAGACTCGTGTACAGGTTATTTGAAAACTGTAGCGTCTGTAATCCGTTGTCACATATTTACCATTTTTTTCCTGAACTTAAACTACACCTTGTAACTGTCGTACATATTTTATCATGACGTTTGTTTTAATGTTACGAATACACAATTTTCCGGCACGACTTGCTGACTCCTTGCTGAACGAGTGTATTTACGCACCGTTGGACTGTTTGCCGACAGTTGAACCAGTGGGACTAGATCTTTGTGTTTGCGTCAACTGTCGAACGTCGCAATAAATCCTCGTGACATTTTTCAGCCGTGAATAACTTTCCTATCGTGGAATATATCACTCACACGTGAATCATTCCGTGGGAAATTGCTACGAGTGAATATTTCTTTCTCAGCCGGTTACTGCATTTGGATCGGTGTAGTGGACTATTGGATCTACGCATTCGTGAGTCCTCATTTGACTACTCATTCTTTTCTTATTGTGATTTTGTGATTTTCTATTGGTTACTTTGCTTGTTAATTTGTTCGAACACGCTGATAAGGTCCTAGTCCGCTACAAGACCAAATTTGTGGCAATTAATCTGTTTATGGCTGTTGCCGAAATACCGGTGGGGAAAACGTGTAATAAAGCCAATGCGTGAAATACCTATGAGTACTAATGTAGTAGTCTTTTTTGAACAGACTTAGGGCGTCTGATTGTATTTTGACAATACATTTACTAAAATGGTCCTGAAACGTCTGAGAAATATGCCAACGTTTTACTGACTTCCAGTTCAATTTGCTCTGTTCTTGAAAGAATGGACCGAGCAGAATTCCAAATACCAGACGAGTGTGCAAACAGACATATAGTAAGATAACATGACTAAGGCGAGGAGGACAAGCCCCGAGTGCAAGCAAGTAATATTTGAGTAAAAAATAGGATGGAACAACACATTATTGGTAATTTAATTGGGGTTTAGTTGAAGTGTCTAGCGCTTATCTGAACACCCACTCATCATTCGTTCAGCGTACTTGGAGGACAAAGTAACCATCTTTATTCGGCTTGTTGTGACTAAGAATCGACACAGCAAGTGGTTTTAGTGCAGGACACCACAGCGCCCCCGACGTAACTGAATTCAGTAGGAGGTTCGCCCCGAATAAGCAAATTAACTACATAAGTCCACACCCAATTTGCAACTTCATTAAGGGCACCCCGTTTACGTGTTGAAGACGAAGACGGCATAGAAAATCTCGTCATTTGATTCTGCCCAGTTGAGGCAACCGATCAATGAACTCATTGTATGCAATAATGCATCATCGTATGCCAGCCTGGTCACAATAAATTTTCTATCACACATTCTTTTGCGAAACTTGGTAACACTGTTACGGAGATGGCAAATTATATTATTTTAAAAGGCCACAATTTATTCGCAAACCCCCCGACGTCAAATGCCTCTCAGCTGTTTACGGCTCATTGATTCAACTGCAGAATGAAATCTTCATTGAGACTCAAAACCGCACTACCGATGGGTGAGGGGCTACCAGAGAGTTCCTTGACATGTATGAATCATGGGCCAAAAACTGTTTTTGCTTACGCATGACAGTTTGCACAGGTATGCACGCTGATGGTTTCCGAACCACCTGCGTTTTGACGAATTTCAGTTTTCTGCCCAAGTTTCTGACCAAAACAATTCTGTCCGAATATCTAACGAAGCTGGAGAGAGACATGCTAGTTACAAGGCGTGAGCATAATTAGTTTGTTGCCCGATCAAAAACGATCTCATGTCAGTCATTTGTTTGTGCAGATAAATTTTAGAATGATCTTTGAGTGGACAAGCATTAGTTTTATGGCTTATTTTCTGGACAGGAACTTTCAGGTGTCTATAAAGCTGGCGAAAATAAGGGGACCAGACACCCTCAAATTTATCCTATATTGACTACTGCCGTTTTCTTTGAGTGTATATACAAGCCGAACCCGAAGAAGATGACCATGGACATAGATAGGAATTCTGGTAACTCATTAAGGCGTGCAAATTTGATCAGCCATTTTGCAAGCAACGATAAAAAACGAGAATTTTATTACACATGTAACAATGCGTTTTCTCCAGGATTTATTGCGCGTGAGTACTGACTGGTGAATTTCAAACTGGGTTGTTTTTATTGTCTATATACTAGACTGACACGCTTTTGTCTGAGTAAAATTGCACAATAAATTTTTCACATCCATAGAACAGGGCGCTGCATCATTTAAAAATTGTTTACCGATTCTAGGTAAAAAGTATATGCTGAAATGAATCAACAAGGAGACAACTGTGTATATAAAATCATGCGATTAACTTTGTGAGAACGTCCTCAATTCACGATGACATTTTATTGTGCATTCGTTGTTGAATCTTTTGGCGTGGTTGTTGCGATCATTTGGGTGGAGACTTTGAATACTTCTAGAAATTTTTAACTGAAGCAATGTTTCTTGTTCGTTCGCAAGCAAAAGCACTATAGCGGATTTAAACTACCGGTCAATCTACGCTTAGATAGATAGTTCCTGGAAGTGGTTTTTCAGATTATGCTGTGTATAACAATGAACATGAATTTTTGCGTTGGGAGAGGACCGAGAATATAAGACTATTGTTTTTATACCAAGCAGAATAATAGATTACTAATATTCATATATTTGCCGTTTGTCTAATTGCGTTAATAAAGTTTGCATCGTATGGATTTTATGTCTGCTCAACCACAAATTCTCCCGCAAGGCTGAAAATTTTCTTTGTTTGTTATCAGTATTTTTAGCTTGAATATTTTCATGACATCAGTTTATATCCATTTTAACTTCGAGGCATCAAGCATCAAGGCTTTTCTCGAAAGTAGCATATTGAAAGCGCTTTTCTGAAATCTAATGCTCAGACAAGACGAAAGAGTTGCTTTAAAGAAACATACTAAAAGCTTGTGTTGAGAACCAAGATTAAAGCATGTTGTGGCATGCTAGCTTAGTAAAATGGCGGATTCCTAATATTTTTCTATGAAGATTGTGACCAGTGCCAACTTTGATTGTCAGCTCGGACGTCAACAAAATTTCCTGCGGATGCTGGCAAAAAAATGACATTTTGCTTTGTGCCAAATGTGGCAAAGTTGAATTCATCACGAGCCAAGGTCCCCAGCCTACATTTATCGCCATTTGCGTTCCAAATGGTTTGATTTTTTTGCTACGGCACTAACTTATTGCACGTAAAAATGTATCTCTCAAGTTTCAGCTGATTTAGATATGGCTAAACGCGTAACTGTTCTTGCACTCTGTTTTGACGCTGACGAGTGCAAAGATATACTTCTACGCAAAGATTCCAGTCTGTTTTTTAGGGTATCCCGATTGATTTTTCACAAATGAAACTAATTATTTTTTGGCGTGAAAAATTTCCCAGAAAGGAGGCACTCAAAGTTAGATTTATTCGCACCTCCTCGGTTGCAGTAAGTTTATACAGATTTGGTAAACGTTTTTTTAAAAAAACGTATACTGTTAAGGCGACGGCTTTTTTTTGCTGAAATATTTTATCGCTTACATTATTTTATGGGCATAGCAGCAGCGAGTAGGTTTCGTAATTCCTGGGAACATCCAATGGATCCTGTATCATTTTGTAGCAAGATTCTTGGCAAACAACGAACGTATTATAACAAGCACAACATTTCGTTTTCTACATGTTTGGAATCCTGAATGCAAAATGATCGGAAATCCTCATTCTAATGTGCACGTTTCTATGATCTAACGAGGAAAATACTGTAGACGGTTTATACAAATTTTCAGTTACTTCCAGCTAATAGACCTTTATTGGGCAATAGGAGGCTAAGTGCGGACAAACACACTCCAGAGTAGAACGCGTGTATTCGCCGTTCGACTTTACGTCTCCACGTTTCAATTTGGCCCAATTTTCTAAAAATCGGTTGCCGTTTGCAGACGAACAGTTGAGAATTCGTTGTTCCCGTTCTATTCTATGGCCTTTTTTGCGCAATATTAACCGCTAAAATAATTTTTAATTTTGCGCGCAGTTTAGTGAAATTGTGCCGTTGTATTATGAAGGCTGGATTATAGTGGTTTTTTCTTGCGATACATTTTATCACATGCCCCGTCTTGTCCCGAATTATAAAGTCAAATTGTTTCCAAAACTGATATGTTTACCCTACATAACTCTCAAACAGTCAGCATGATGTACTTTTCGTCTGAGAATTCGCAATTGAGCTGGCCTAGTAGAGGTTTGAAGAAACCAGACGAATTTTCGGTGTGGATATCGTACGAATTGCATTTGACTGAGTAATTTCAAAATATTTTTGTTGGTTGATTGGTTTGATTGGCTTGCCCAAGTCCCATCAGCTTTTGCGTGAAAGACGGAAGAAATGCACATCTAGGCTATGAATCTGTTTCGCGGAAAACAAATGGTTAGAAATTCGGTCTCAAGTGTTTTTCCGTGATTCAGCTCAAGACATCTGTAAGGAAGCAAAACTCTTAGCTGCCTTGTGCACTAGTTAAGCATTTGAGTGACATGACGGGCCCGGAGGATTTCGCGTGATACAGAGCCAATTAGTTTTGTATCTACCCCAGATGGCGTTTAAATCTGACTCGTCCGAAATTTCTTCCGGGGTCGCAACACAGTGGTGCTTTCTGAATTTGATTGAAATGAATTCGTGAAGGCGCTTCCTTCAGCTCTGCTTTTTCTAGCATCTTGTAGCCGGTCGATATCTTTTCGCCCAGTCTTCCGCTCATCCTAACAAGGCACGATTCACTGCTAATAGGATATTAACGCTATGTCGCTAACAAACAGAGGTCATCCATGACAAGTTTGATGTCCTTTCTGTATGCTTCCCCTTCTATTTCCTCGCAAGATCGATACGAATATAGGGGGGTGCAACAAAAATGTAGTTCCTGGGGTTGACCGAACAAGTCATTCAAAAAAGACGCCCATAATTCACCAAGGGGATACATGAGTACTATAAAATCTGTACAAGTGGAAATGCGGAGGAATGAAGAGTGTTCGACGGGGACGGGATGAACCCAGACCCGAATTTGTGGTCATTCTCCTCCAGTGCGAATAATCTTGAGCAGTTTTTCCACGCTTTGCTTCTGCAGAGCTTCTCGGCACAAAGCAACGACATGTGTTTTGTACTTTCCAACTAGTTTACGAACAAACGGGGGAGACGGAAAAGGCAGTAGAAAGTCAAGAATTAGTGAGTCTTATTAAATTTATTGAATAAACTTGCTGAGATGCCTCATGCTAACTAGAGTCCGTTGAAAGCAAGCCAGATGGGAGTTACAGAGCGTTTTGTATCAAATTCTCTAAAACATGCCATGAAATTTTAGTAGGCGGCTACTTATCGATTCTTCGGATGTACTTTTGAGGGCATTCTTGTCCCCGTAAAGGTAGACGTTAAGTTACCAGTGAAGATGGCATCCATCGCTCTTGGTGTTCAATTTGTTATCGATTGTAAGCGCAAAATCCCTCGAAGAATTTCAAGCAAACTGATTGTATCGTATCGAAAAATCTAAGCTATTCTACAGTAGGAACAACAACAAAATATTGTTTTTTCCCGGGAGCTTTGATTCCGTACGGCAGTGAGGCATCAGTCCCGACCTAAAGCTGCCACCTTGACGTGGTGGTCGGGCTTGAGTGCTGCAATGATCCCGCGGGCTACACTGGCTGGAACGTCGTTCCACAAGGTGCAACCATGCCAGGAAGGCCAAAGGGGAGCAGTCAGACCAAGAGCAGCGAGACCCCGTACTACGAGTAATCGTGCTACGAGGCGGTCTGGGGGTAAAGTCGTACTGTCCTCTGCGACAGGAGTGTGAAGGCAGTAAGGTGTTTCCCCCAGGCGACCAGCATGTCCGTATTTACGGAAGCAGCGATGCTGCCTTCCCCCAAGGAAGGACGGGTTAGAAAAGGTCGGCCCTAAAAACCGCACACTCCGATCGCCCAACGGTTGACCGTGACCGCCGGCGCATTATCCACTACGGTCGAAATACTTGTATAACCAAAGATCCCGGTGGTGCTCAAAAGGCACC
>CM030369.1:1251380-1290854 GCA_003604175.2 Clonorchis sinensis | reverse complement strand
TCCAGGCAACTGAATGTGCTGCACCAGGTCTCGAATATCGTAGCAACTGGAACATGAGGCGGCCTGGTGCAGCACTTTCAGTTGCCTGGAAAGATCACAAACGAGAGATTCAGCTGGGTTCCAGGTGAGTCTCTCGCAAAACCAAATTTCTTTGCAAATGAGTGTATTACGCATATGAGTACTTCTGAAACCGTAAATTTTGTGTTCCCATATGCTGTAGAGGAGGTCAAGTTGTAGACTCACTTTGATGTTAAACTGCCAGTCGTAGTGTATAACAGCGGCGAATTTTGTCAGTGTACCTGTTCGAATCTCCTGTTCAAAGGTAGCTCCAGAACCGTTCTGTTTTAACACCTGCGACACCCATTCCACTGATCATGGCAGCAGAAAGAAATACTCACAGACTGAATTCTTGATCATCGTTGGATTATGCCTAATTTACCCTTCCCCTTTATACCTCCAGGTTACTATGCAGCTGGACGACATTGAAACAGCCTCGGACATGATTCAGTCCATCGCGAAACAGTTCAACCTTACCAACTTGCCCAGTACTTGTAATTTCCCGCTGGCTTTCGCTCAGTTATCGCATGCTATCCAGGCGGTAAGTAACCAATAAGAAGCACTGACTCGACCCAATAACTTTGTTACTATATAAAACGAAGGCTCGTAAAATTCGAATAGGGCTAGGTAGGTGTTGGTTCTTTATAGATCAGATGTAGCAAGGAACAGTGAGGCACTTCTCTCCGTGAGTTCGCCAGCTGCACTGGTCAGAGTGGACAAACTCAAAAGGCGGAATCTGATGCGTGCGTTTTCTTCGTTGACTCGAGGCTTGCACGCTTTCAATGGGGGGGGGTGCATTGGCCCTTGAGTGGAAGTTTTCACTTATTGGTAGTCACTATACACTTTACCTGCTTCATCCGAATAATGAATTGCACACGGCAATCACGGAGATTTGTTTTGTTCTTTCCGTATGAACTGAACTAAGCCGGATGCCAAAATTGTCTCGTCTTCTAGATGGAGAAGTTTGTAAGTCTACTGATATGCCTAAAGAGTTGACAGTTGGATGCTGAATGAAAAGTGTCCAACTAAAACAGAGCAGTCATTGGTTTATTTAACTTTCAGTTTACCTGTCAGTTCACTTCTTATTGTTCCAGGTAGAGGCTCATCGTGTAACACGGGAACAGATTGTTGCTGATATGGCCGAGAAGATGGAACATTTGAAAGTGACCCTGGTGAAGGCTGAAGGTCACCGGTTGACGTGTGACTGGTAGGTCGGTGATGAACAAATTGTGTGATATTCATGTTACTGGCTTCCAGTGCGTTACGATGAGGTTAGCCATAGTTTGGAGGTGAATCATCGGGTGTTTTGGCTCCCCAGCTGTTGGTAACTCACCCTCGAAGGAGATAGTATTGTCGTACAGTCACCCAAGCCTTTTCTGGATGCTGGATCTGATGTTTACACTCTAGAAAACAATAGAAGGATGAAAATGAGGTAATTTTTGGGCAGCGTATTTTGTGAAACCATGCTCGTGCGATTCAGAAATGTAGACTAAGGTCGATGGCTATCCGACAAAGATTGTACAACAGATAGAGCCGCAAGGCCAGCCTGCAAATGGCTTGTTGTTAACAATTAATAGACGTCGCTAATAAGCAGACTGATAACTATCTAAGTCCAGTGCATCGGAGTCGGTCCCATTCTACTCATAGAGGGCCAGGCTTTGTCACTGCACTCGGTTGACCCAAACAACACTCGGAATCTAGAGATTTGTAACACGAGCTTGTAATAGAGGCGGAAAAATTAATAGAAAACCAAACTCAGTTCATCCAAAATCTAGCAGCAAATCACTTCTTTTGGTCTGAAATAGCGTATCTTCCCAGAATTCTTGTGTTCTGGCACCTTTACGATGATAGGGCAGAATATGTTTCAGACCAAAATCCAACTAAATTGCTTGACGTGTGACAGGTGGTGGGATGATCAAGGTACCAGAAATACGAAACATCTGTATCAGCAAACACACACGACATAACAACGTATTCTCTGGCCGGGTTACCGAACAATAATCTCAGTATGGCGTTCATGCTGTCAGTTTCTTCCCAGATTGTCTGATTCAACGGTTGGAGGTGTAGGCACCTCAGAATGTTTGGTATAGGCCAGCACTAGGTCCCCTCCCTCATCCACTCTTTTTCTCTTTTACTCTAGGGCATTTAATATGTATATATATATATATGAAATTAGACGAACTTTATGCTTGTACGGCAGTGAAGAATCAGTGTCAACACTGATGTTGCTGTCTTTGATGATGATGATGATGCTTTGATTCCGGAGCTGCAAGCTGAACTTTTGTACGTAACTGGAATTTACTACTCGCATTGGCTTGGCAGACAACTTCAGCTCGTGCCGTTTACTAGTCTGGCACCAGCTGGGTTATCGAGTCAAAGGGATCACATCAAAGTCAAGTTAGGTCATGGAATCAGCGTAGTTTATAGGCCGGCGCATGTTCAAAGTTCGCGTGAACTTTGGACGCTTGCCTCAGTTCAGCGTTTCCTCAAGAAAGGTAATAAATGCATGAACCATCGCACATGTAAACCTCATGAAATTACACGCTGCAATGACATTCGCCTTGCTTGTCAATTGAAAAATTTGTAAATATTTCTAAATTAACCCCTTTTTCGAATTATGGACTTGGGAGTCGCTATGTGCAGATCTTTGAGTCAGCCCAAGCCAACTGTTATTCTTTCCATGTCCACAACGATAAAGCCCATTCGCTCCGCATTTACAAACACATGGTTCGCAATGGCACAACCCTTACCTCTTAGCGAGCTAGCTTGCTCAATCAGCTGATTGATTCGTTTCTGGTAGTCAGTCAACAGCTGATGTTCGTTCGACCTTGAATTGAAACTAGCCAATAGTTGGCGATTGGCATGAAGCAGCTCGGTGTACATCTCTTTCGCGGAGGCCCTGGGGGTGGAGAAAAATATGATAGATTTCATTTTTTAGTAAATAACTGGTAATATGCTGCGTTGTATTTATGTATAAGGTTGCTGAATACACTGGATCACCCTAGTAAGAGCGTTCAGGGTGAGTTTTACATGTATCCATGTTCGGATTCATCGAAGACACATCAGAATTTATCAGTAGTAAATCGATGGCAAATCACTTATAACTGTAGCCAATTACACTTTTTTGGGGTGATACTTTGGTGACAGCTGTCGGACAGAATACAGATGGAAGTTGGCCGTGCCGCTTTATGAGTTAAATTAAGGCCCGACTCGAGGCAGACCGCCTAGTCTTGATTTCTGTCACCAAAAGTTCCAGCAAAACGTTATGTGTGCCGAAATTAATGTCTTGTTCGGTTTATCAACCACCCCCCCCCCAAATGAAGACCTCTGCAAATGAAGAGCAATATTGGACCATCCTGACAATCGGACATAAGCTTACACTTCTAGACATTTCATCATCATCATCATCGAAGACAGCAACATCAGTGTTGACACTGATTCTTCACTGCCGTACAAGCATAAAGTTCGTCTAATTTCATATATATATATATATATATACATATTAAATGCCCTAGAGTAAAAGAGAAAAAGAGTGGATGAGGGAGGGGACCTAGTGCTGGCCTATACCAAACATTCTGAGGTGCCTACACCTCCAACCGTTCAGACAATCAGACCGTCAGACAATCTGGGAAGAAACTGACAGCATGAACGCCATACTGAGATTATTGTTCGGTAACCCGGCCAGAGAATACGTTGTTATGTCGTGTGTGTTTGCTGATACAGATGTTTCGTATTTCTGGTACCTTGATCATCCCACCACCTGTCACACGTCAAGCAATTTAGTTGGATTTTGGTCTGAAACATATTCTGCCCTATCATCGTAAAGGTGCCAGAACACAAGAATTCTGGGAAGATACGCTATTTCAGACCAAAAGAAGTGATTTGCTGCTAGATTTTGGATGAACTGAGTTTGGTTTTCTATTAATTTTTCCGCCTCTATTACAAGCTCGTGTTACAAATCTCTAGATTCCGAGTGTTGTTTGGGTCAACCGAGTGCAGTGACAAAGCCTGGCCCTCTATGAGTAGAATGGGACCGACTCCGATGCACTGGACTTAGATAGTTATCAGTCTGCTTATTAGCGACGTCTATTAATTGTTAACAACAAGCCATTTGCAGGCTGGCCTTGCGGCTCTATCTGTTGTACAATCTTTGTCGGATAGCCATCGACCTTAGTCTACATTTCTGAATCGCACGAGCATGGTTTCACAAAATACGCTGCCCAAAAATTACCTCATTTTCATCCTTCTATTGTTTTCTAGAGTGTAAACATCAGATCCAGCATCCAGAAAAGGCTTGGGTGACTGTACGACAATACTATCTCCTTCGAGGGTGAGTTACCAACAGCTGGGGAGCCAAAACACCCGATGATTCACCTCCAAACTATGGCTAACCTCATCGTAACGCACTGGAAGCCAGTAACATGAATATCACACAATTTGTTCATCACCGACCTACCAGTCACACGTCAACCGGTGACCTTCAGCCTTCACCAGGGTCACTTTCAAATGTTCCATCTTCTCGGCCATATCAGCAACAATCTGTTCCCGTGTTACACGATGAGCCTCTACCTGGAACAATAAGAAGTGAACTGACAGGTAAACTGAAAGTTAAATAAACCAATGACTGCTCTGTTTTAGTTGGACACTTTTCATTCAGCATCCAACTGTCAACTCTTTAGGCATATCAGTAGACTTACAAACTTCTCCATCTAGAAGACGAGACAATTTTGGCATCCGGCTTAGTTCAGTTCATACGGAAAGAACAAAACAAATCTCCGTGATTGCCGTGTGCAATTCATTATTCGGATGAAGCAGGTAAAGTGTATAGTGACTACCAATAAGTGAAAACTTCCACTCAAGGGCCAATGCGCCCCCCCCCCATTGAAAGCGTGCAAGCCTCGAGTCAACGAAGAAAACGCACGCATCAGATTCCGCCTTTTGAGTTTGTCCACTCTGACCAGTGCAGCTGGCGAACTCACGGAGAGAAGTGCCTCACTGTTCCTTGCTACATCTGATCTATAAAGAACCAACACCTACCTAGCCCTATTCGAATTTTACGAGCCTTCGTTTTATATAGTAACAAAGTTATTGGGTCGAGTCAGTGCTTCTTATTGGTTACTTACCGCCTGGATAGCATGCGATAACTGAGCGAAAGCCAGCGGGAAATTACAAGTACTGGGCAAGTTGGTAAGGTTGAACTGTTTCGCGATGGACTGAATCATGTCCGAGGCTGTTTCAATGTCGTCCAGCTGCATAGTAACCTGGAGGTATAAAGGGGAAGGGTAAATTAGGCATAATCCAACGATGATCAAGAATTCAGTCTGTGAGTATTTCTTTCTGCTGCCATGATCAGTGGAATGGGTGTCGCAGGTGTTAAAACAGAACGGTTCTGGAGCTACCTTTGAACAGGAGATTCGAACAGGTACACTGACAAAATTCGCCGCTGTTATACACTACGACTGGCAGTTTAACATCAAAGTGAGTCTACAACTTGACCTCCTCTACAGCATATGGGAACACAAAATTTACGGTTTCAGAAGTACTCATATGCGTAATACACTCATTTGCAAAGAAATTTGGTTTTGCGAGAGACTCACCTGGAACCCAGCTGAATCTCTCGTTTGTGATCTTTCCAGGCAACTGAAAGTGCTGCACCAGGCCGCCTCATGTTCCAGTTGCTACGATATTCGAGACCTGGTGCAGCACATTCAGTTGCCTGGAAACATCACAAACGAGAGATTCATCTGGGTTCTAAATGAGTCTCTCGCGAAATCAAATTTGTTTACAAATGAGTGTATTTCGCTAATTCCGTGCAATTTGGTTTCAAGCAGAACATAAGGTTGATGGAAACTCGGGGACTGCGCCTACCTGATGAGCTCCAAAAAGGCGAAACCGGTCGTGGGCTGTCGAAGAATTTTCAGTAACCTTATGAGTAGTGCATTACGAATACTCCTGTGCGTCCTTAGCAATGAAACAGCAAGTGTATAATTTGTCAATTTAGAGAGAGCGCTGGTATGGAGTTGAACACAGATTATTGAAAAGCCGACTGAAGCGAAATGTCAGAGGGAGGTGAATCGATCCATTATTCTGTAACCACGTGACTGTCCCACACTTTGTGGGTGCACACACATTCTGTTTTCTGGCTTTCGGTAACCTGATGCTGACGAGTACTCATGCATTGCTCAGGCAGTCAGAAATGGTTAGGCATGGTGTGTTAGTGCATTTCATTCCGGTGAGCGCAGTCGTCATCTGTTACCGACCTTCTATGGGAAGGACCAATCGTTCGAGAGACTGTCTGCGCTGTAAAACCAACCAATCAGATAACGGAGAGCAGAATTCCCCGAACAGCCACAGAAAGTCCATGCAGCACTAACAGGCAACAAATGGTGAACATGAGAGCGATAAGAAAAACAGTTTATCTGATTCAAACAGTGCATCTGTTCAGCGGGATTATCAACAACAAGCAGTTGATTTTTATTCACTCATAAATGACATCAGAGTCAGAAACAAGGAAAATATTTTACACCGCCAAAATTGTGGAAAACACAAACAGTCCAAAACCGTAGCCCGATTCACTAAACCATGGAAAGTTGAAGGTCACGCCGATTGTCCACTTTTCACTCTCAGTACATGGATGAAGTAGGTACATAGTTAAAAGTACTCACCTCGCCTTTGGCGGACATTCTGATCCAGATCGCAGGACTTGCTTTGCAACTCAGATTGGACAGAAACTCTTCTCTGTCGACTCCATTTTGTGGGACAGGGTCACTGAATTGTCGCAGGGCCTGGAAGCAAACGACCAGGTTGCCAGCTTTGTTGATGCGTAGCTCTTCATTGACAATGAAGTTCTCTTGAATCCATCCGATGAGCTGTTGGTGACCAAAGCACGAAAGTGTCTGTCAGGACTTCTCCGTGGGCTTAGTAAAAACGATAATCTTTAACAACCATGTCGCCAATCCTTGCCGTAATCGGCATCCGAACTCCACAACATTACTCTGTGCATCCTTAGCAAATTTCTAGACTCCTGCTTGAGGTTGTTTTAAAGTAAGTGAGCTAACATCGTGTGAATATCTTCCACGGTTCAACTCTGGCAATGAATTGCAGTGATTACATTCAACTGGGGTCTACTGCAGTCAAATACTGTTGCATTTGGTCATGTGGCCTAGTGCGGACGAACAAAGCTGCCTAATCAACAGATCATAAACAGAATACTGGGCCTTAGTGAACTTTTTGGCGACATTATCCTAGCAACTATCAAGCCTAGGTGTTAGCTGATACAATAATGGTAAGGTTTTGGTCGTTATACGTCCTTGCGTTCTCACCTAGCTGAAAGGAGAGTAGCACACGTCTTGCCTACTGAACATCGACCAGCGGAAGAAATCTGTTTTCATCAGAAACCAATAGGGACGCATACTTCAAATTTTGGGGCCAGTTTTACGAAAAACCCAGGATTTTTTCGACTGTCAAAACATCATCTTTGGAGTAATTCGTGAGGCGATTTGGACAATGCGCGGAACTGAGTTCAACGATACGATGCAAATCGGTCAGGACGCAGCCGAGGAACTTACCGATTTGTTCAAACATTTTAGGTAATAAACGCTTCGAAAACATCGAACTCCGTATCATTCTCAAACAGAGGGACTTTTATATCTGTAGAGAAGGCTTCAACACGAACTGTCATGTGGAAGGTGAATAGCATGGGGGCCCAAAAAGGTGATTCCACTGTTTGGAATAACCGTAAAACAACCCGGAACGCATAAGGGCCTACAACGCATTACTTTCCGTTTTAGATTTTTCAAGGCCCCGTTCGATTAGACAGCAGTGCAAAAGGAATGTTCATATGAAACTTACACGCTGCGGTCGATCACTGAGACAAAACTGCACTCCACCGACTGGTTTTGCAAGCTCAACTGATTCCTCTTCATCTGTCAATCGATACATGGAAAACCGCGGTAGGAGAACTGTGGCACTGAGGACATGGAACAAAGATTGTTCTGTGCTGTTAAAAATAAAAAAACAATAGACCGTAGACAGAACAAACTCGTGTAACGTAAATATGAAAGACACACGCGGCCAGTGTCTGTGTCCACAAATATTTGCAATAACATAGTTGGCACCAGGGCTGACATAGAGTGCAAAATGGTGACATGTTACTAGCCATAAGGTGTACGCCAGTACCCTCGGTCGAGACAGTCCAACATACAAAGGCTGAGTCATTCTACTTGCCAAACGCCTTTGGAGAATAAAGCTTTTTGGAGTGCGGAGAGTGCAAACAAGCGGTTAAAAGCTATTCGGACACGAAATTCAAGACCTTTGCGGTTTTAAAAAAGTCGGCATCCTCAAAGAATGTCCTGAGGTTTCCTTCCTTTGCGGTTTTAAAAAAGTCGACATCCTCAAAGAATGTCCTGAGGTTTCCTTGGCGTTGTCTGAATGCCAAACCATGAGGAATAAACCATATAAAACAGTTCAGTAATTTTGAAATCAGTCTTCCCTTAGATGCACAAATCGCAGTTTAAACAACCTTACTGGAGGCTACTCGAGCGTTTCGCCAGTAGTATGCGTCGTTGCACCACGAGGCAAGTCACACTGACTAAACTTGAAAGCACATTAAGACCATAGTGATAAAACTTGCGCATTTCCGAGTTCGGAGCAGTCTTCCCGAAAGCACCCAACTTGCTAACGACAAGCACTAAGATCATACACGGTAGAACTATCAGGTCACCCGGTCGATCACACGTCATCAACTGTTCCACTCCATCATCAGAACTCATCCCTCAGAAATCAGGCAAGCAGTGCGTAGAGCTTAGCGACGTATCTATACTTTATCGACCGGCTGATCTAACTGAGTAGTGATCATGTGACCCACTCATCGGCTTTTTTTGAGACTCTACAATGAGCCACGTTGTTAGTTAAGCGTCAGCAGTTGTACGACCCCTTAGTTTGTTGCATAAGCATGATAGATTAGGAGTATCCCAGTCAATAAACCTGCGTAGCACGGTGTTCGCAACAGCGTCTGTTCATAGTGATGCAACGGAACTTGGATTTCGCATTGGTAACACCTCCTCAGAACGAAATGTACTTTATCCAGAGGGCAAGACGCCAGCAAAAACAAATCTGACGGTGCCGGGCACCTCGCACGATGAGAGGATTGTTGGAATTTTACCAAAATTTACTGTAAAATCTGGGTCAAACTCAGAGGCTCCACAGATGAGCTGTATGGATTATCAAAAGCCAGGTTTACTTATGTGGAACGTTGATCTGAAGAGAGACACACCGTTTACTTCAAGGTCAACTCTAAACCTGAAATCTAGTCTCCTTATTCTACGCAGTGACCCCTGATTAAAGCCAGTTGAAGCTGGTCGCTGCTGAAATTGTGGTATCGTAGCCAGACGTTTTTCGCCAAGTGTACACGTACACTGGTGGCATTTTCCACGATCGGTAGGCAAAAATGTAGTGGTTATAGATTTAAATTTAAATTAAATTTAAACTGTAAAATTTGTAAAACTTTAGATTTGTGGGCAAAGCAAAGTAAAAGCAATCTACATGGGGTGAAAAAACTGGTTATCAGATGTGTGATCGTCGTTTTACAGAAACACACTGTAGAGGGGTACTCGCGTAATGTATATGGGGATCAAGGGTACAAGTGGAACCCTAATTTGAACGTCAGCCGGCTTGCTAGCAAGAATATGGGTGAGCAACCATAATCCAGAACTTCAAAAACGAAAAGAATTTGTCGGAACTACCATACTCAGTGCACGACATACCTTCGCATTGCAGGAATCGCGTAAGCTTTGATGGTCAAATCAACCGGCAGGTTTCTTGGAGGCCTCAGTTGCACCACGTAACCGGAAGGAAACGTTACACTTTCCCGAGGGTAGCTAAGGAAAATTAAACGGAAACAGTGGCACACATAGTTAGCTGGGTTGTTCTGGACTGGCAAAACGTAAAGCAGAACATCGAAATGCAGTCTCCCAAAATACTTTTATTGAGATGTTGAAGGGATAATCCAGAAGACAACTAATTACGCATCCTTAAACTCTCCCGGCGGGTAAGGATAGTTGAATAATTAAGAATTAATTGACCCTGGAATCAGAGAATATATCACTTTCATTCAGACTGATTCTTTCATCAGAATTCTTTTGTAATCTGTGCAAAATTGAGCTACCGAAGTCATTTAGAAATGAGCAGTCACGTGAATTTATAGTCCCAGTAACAAGATCACGAGTCTTGTATCAGTAATAATAATAACAGTAATAATATCGACAACGATCAGCAGAAGCAAAGGGCAGCGAAACAACCGTGGACTGCTTGTACGATGATTTTAACTGCCCAAGATTCACGCGAGATAATGAGCTAATCGGGAAGGGCAGACCGTGGAATGGATGCGAAATTTTGAAGCTTGAGTCCCGTGAAGACTACGATTTTTTGCTGGTCCCTTTTATTTGTGAATTCAGAATTCAGTAGTTAAGAGCACCAGCACCAGAAGCTGCGTTGGTTGGGACATGTGTTGCGTATGCCTAACCATCGTTTGCCGAAAAGAGTGCTGTTTTCCATGCCCAATTCAGAGTGGCGTAAGCTGAGAGGTGGCCAACCCTTGATCTTGCAGATGGGTATGAAAAAAATCACGAAACGCTTGGGTGCTGTCGGTGCTACTTGCCTTCCAGGATGGGGACCGCGTGACCCCCACTGCGCCTAGTTGGAGATGTTGTAGGATATGGCTGCTGACCGATGTCAGTGGCGTTCTTGTTGTCAGTTTCTACTCAGATTGCCTGAATGAGTATCTGGAGATGTAGGCAGGTCGGAATGATTGTAGTAAGGCAGCATTGGGTCCCCTCCCCGTCCATCTTCATTCTTTTCTTCACAATAAGACTTTCGAATAAACCATGGTTGTACGGCAGCGAAGCATCTGTGTTGAACACTGATGTCATGCTGTCGATGATGAAGATGATGATGATGATGAAGAGGTATAACTACAAACCCAAAGGTTTCTGGTTCGAATCCAACCGTAGGCTTTTGATCGCTGCTGTCTAGGCTTGAACGTTCTGCCTCGTTTAATTGATGTACCGAAAGAGTGCCATAACTGAGTGGACCGTAAGCCCCGAATTCACCAACTCAGAGACAAAAAAGAAGTGGCCAACTCCTAAATTTGTTGCTTCTTTAGACATTAATTCATCCCTAAGTTATTTTCTGCACGACACAGGTGTTCTAGTGTTTTTCTTGGACACGAAGAACTTGTCGCCGTTCCCCGTGGATCATCAACAGATCCTTATTTGGCCAAATGACTGTTACAAACACAAAAAAACACAAACTGATACGAGATTCAATCGAGCTGCGAATTGACTGGTCTGAAACCGGAGGAAACCGATACTGTAGCGTTTGGGAAATTCTATCAGTCTTTCCACGCTTTCTATAAAAGACGAACTATTTTTCTAGGATTTGTAGAAGCCCGCCAGTTGAGCTGTCCAATGGAGGCCTGCCCCACTCATACCGTAGTCGTTATTGTCGTCTACTTGCGTGTAGGTGGAGTAAATTCAAGAAAGATGTACGCAGCAGAAAACGCAATTCGCTCTAGAATAAGAGCAAACACGTCAAAGAGCGTAAGATTTTTTCAGTTTCTTCTTGGGTTGGGGGTGCACATGATCATGTCAAAAGCCTTGGTGGTTGGCCAGATGGTAGTTAATCTGTTTGCCGGGCTTGGCAATTGGTTTGCAAACATCTCGTCCCCATTCGAGGGGACATCTTCAGTGCGTAATTGAGTGGGTGCTTCCTATTTACCTAGCTGCGTTTATGTAGTTTTCGAAGAGCATTTAATATCCTGCCATGTGATTGGCTAATTGTGTGTGTGGTTTGGGTTCAAGTAGAACATTAGGTTGACGGAAACTCGGGGACTGCGCCTACCTGGTGAACCCCAAGAAGGGCGAAAACGGTCGTGGGCTGTCAGGGATTTTCCAGCAACCTAATGTGTAGTGTGTCACGTCCATACATGTGTCGCGATATCTCAAATTTCGTACCAACTGAAGCATGACGCGGCCTGGTGCAGCACATTCAGTTGCCTGGAAACATCACGAACGAGAGATTCAGCTGGGTTCCAGGTGAGTCTCTCGCAAAATCAGATTGGCTTGCAAATGAGTGTGTTTTGCTAAAATTAACTTATATTTCTGAGCGCACGGCCAGGCAGTCTTTCATAGCCTTTGGGATTGTCTCACCATGGGTGACATGGTCAAACAGCTTTGTCCAACTCAAAAACGGTAGGCCTGGCAGTCATCGAATGATCGGAATGTTCATTGCCCAACTCCGATCGTTTAGAGTGAAACGAAACCATTCCGCGAAGTACAAATGTGAACGGAATTTGCATTGAACGGATTAATTATTTCCGGTGATTAGACTGCACTTTTGGATAATTACTCTTGTCAGTTACAGATGAAAAAGTCACTCACATGATGCGACTCTCACATTCCGGAAACAATCCTTCACCAAACAGTAGTAGACATCGTAGTGGAGTCTCTGGAAATGTTGAAGGAGCAAATGCGTGGATAAAACTTGTGAGAATGTCTGAGCAAAGACTCCAACAACGGTATTACTGAAAGCTACAAATCGTGTTGTTTAATCTCGAGTGCCAGGTGAACGGTGTCTTCTTAGATCGAAGCATGTGGTGACTATTTTAGTCCGCTTATGAGAGTGATTTCGTGCGCAATTTACGCCGACAAACTGTCAAGAATCACCGGAAACTCAGGTGTGGGTAAGAGCCGAACGAGGACTTATAGACGTAGGTCAACTCATTAAGTCATCCAGGTCGCAATTGGGACAATCACGCCTAGTGACTATAGGATCAGAATGGGCTTAACGGCTGACCTAGAAGTGATTTGCATCCGCCGTACAACGGACAAAAGCAGTCTAACGCTCACGGCAAAGTCATCAAGTCGAAAATCGATATTCTACTGGACGGTACTGCGCGTACATCGTCTGATCCAAGCTCAAGTGGTACTTAATTGCATCCTCCCTTCAAAGGCTAAACGTTTCTTTGAAACGGTGAATACACTTCCTTTGTCTTACCGGTCATTTCTGAACATGATCGGAGAGCTTGTCAGTTAACTATCAGTGCATTTGGCGGTTTCGATGAAGGTATCATCATCATCATCAACATCGACAGCATGACATCAGTGTTCAATACTGATGCTTCGCTACCATACAACCACAATTTATTTGGAAGCCTTATTGTGGAGAAAAGAACAAAGGTGGATGGGGAAGGGACATAGTGCTGGCTTACTACAATCATCCCGAGGTGCCTACACCTCCAAACACTTATTCAGGCAATCTGGATAGAAACTGACAACAAGATCGCCTCTGACATCGGTTAGCAGTGTCACTAACCAGGCGCTGTGAGGATCACGCGGTCCCCATCCTGGAAGGCGAGTACCACCGACAGCACCCAAGCGTTTTGTAATCTCTTTCATACCCCTCTGCTAGGTCAAAGGTTGGCCACTTCTCAGCTTACGCCACTCTGAATTGGGCATGGAAAACAGCACTCTTTTCGGCAAACGATGGTTAGGCATACGCAACACATGTCCCAACCAGCGCAGCTTCAGGTGCTGGACACATTCTTCAATGGAAGTACCCGTTGAAGGCATCTTACGAGCAATTCCCTAGTTGTTCCTGTGTTCTCCAGACTTGGTAGTTTGGTATCAGCCCCGTTTACCATAAGCATCAGCTTGCACAGTTCCGCACATGTAGATCTCCCTTAAATCGTCTGTCCAAACACAAAACTCATGAGAAATCAGTCGCACACAAGGTGTCCTGTGCCCCCAGAGCCAAGTACCATGAACAGAGTTCTTGTTCTGCTTTGAGAATAGCCCGAACAATTATTAAATTCCCATGAATTTCAACTGGCTTCAAAAACCTCAAGGGCACTTTGGTCCGTTTGGTCACTATTACTCTAAACCAGGAAAAAACTGTAACCAACTGCTCCTATGAAACAACAAGATGAATATTAGCGGTCAATTTCTATTTCAGTAGCAGTGGGAACGGCGAATGGACCAGGCTTACCATTGTTGGACCTCACGTAGAGCTGAACACACCTTGTTTCTGCATCGTGATCCATGTAGACCTGCAGCGGGGTATCAGCCTGTCAATGCGATAAAAATGACCCTGTTCAGATGTTGCAAATTCGAATCAGACGGACAAATTCCCTCTCATGCTAAACGTTTACGTCTTACCATTCCTTGAACATAGGGCAAGTCCTGTTCTTGTCAAGCTTAAGCCGGACCGACTCTCAAGATGCGCCAGTGGGTTCACCAGTGATGCATACCTCTTCTAGAAGGAGTCCCGGAGCAGGAAATTCCAACTTCGCTGAAGACGTTTTATCGGCTTCAGTAGCCCGGTGTGTGTATTTGGAAGACTCAGGCCCGACCGCTTATTCTTATTCACTTACTTACCTATTTACATTCTTCCCCATTTACCTGCTTATGCACTAGCCGTCTAACCGACTGCCTGCCTGCTGCCTGACTGCCTGCCTGGCTGCCTGCCTGCTGACTGACTGACTGATTGATTGACTGACTGACTGACTGATTGATTGACTGACTGACTGACTGATTGATTGACTGACTGACTGACTGATTGATTGACTGACTGACTGACTGATTGATTGACTGACTGACTGACTGATTGATTGACTGACTGACTGACTGATTGATTGACTGACTGACTGACTGATTGATTGACTGACTGACTGACTGATTGATTGACTGACTGACTGACTGATTGATTGACTGACTGACTGACTGATTGATTGACTGACTGACTGACTGACTGACTGACTGACTGACTGACTGACTGACTGACTGACTGACTGACTGACTGACTGACTGACTGACTGACTGACTGACTGACTGACTGACTGACTGACTGACTGACTGACTGACTGACTGACTGACTGACTGACTGACTGACTGACTGACTGACTGACTGACTGACTGACTGACTGACTGACTGACTGACTGACTGACTGACTGACTGACTGACTGACTGACTGACTGACTGACTGACTGACTGACTGACTGACTGACTGACTGACTGACTGACTGACTGACTGACTGACTGACTGACTGACTGACTGACTGACTGACTGACTGACTGACTGACTGACTGACTGACTGACTGACTGACTGACTGACTGACTGACTGACTGACTGACTGACTGACTGACTGACTGACTGACTGACTGACTGACTGACTGACTGACTGACTGACTGACTGACTGACTGACTGACTGACTGACTGACTGACTGACTGACTGACTGACTGACTGACTGACTGACTGACTGACTGACTGACTGACTGACTGACTGACTGACTGACTGACTGACTGACTGACTGACTGACTCAGTCACTCAATCACTGAACATCTTGGTGACTTTGCGAACGAAGACAAGTAAAGTATGTTCTGCGCATGTGGTGGAAGTTTTCGAAGGGCTTCGCAATCTTTCTAAGCCATCTATAGTTTCGACCTTTCGGATCGTACGATCCAAGGTTCCGTGTGGGGATCCTTAAAAATTTGTAACCTTTCACGCTAGTAGACCTTGCGTGCTAAATCTATGAAAAAATTATGTCCACTAATCAAGTAAATGTCATTACTCACTTGCTGCGCGCATCTGGTTTGTTTGTGACTTTAAGGTCTGTCGATGATAGGTAGGTTTGAGAGAGTTAAAATGTTTGACAAAATACGCCCACGTTGCAAAGTACAATAATTTTAAGGAGGGAGACTCAACTGAATCTCTTGTTCACGATGTCCTTCAATTAAATGCACCGGACAGAAGCGGATTCATATTTCGATTTGCGCAATATTCGAGGTTTCGCAGTACATTTGCTTGGCCGAACACACTACTCATGGGGTCACTGAAAACGCGTCCACAGTCCGCTATATACTTCAGTTCTTTGGAGGCTCCCCAGACAGCGTTAGTAAGGGAGTTTGCATCAATCTGTTGTGTTCAACTAGGGAAATAAACTTTGCACGGTCGACGAAAGAGAGCCGTTTGTAACTTCAGCTTGGAAAAGACGGCACAGGAAGCAGTGGGCTGTCCGAGAGCTTTAGGCAGCCTCAGTGAAATTGTGCTCTGTCGAGCCAAAACAGTGATTTCCCTCAAATGCAGTGTGTACTGTTCCTTTCTCTACGTCGTTGACGACACACGGTTTTGGTGAGTAAGAATAGCCTTACTGACAGTTCTTCTTCTTACAAAGTAATGCTGCATCTAGCCGTATCAAACAAAAGGTGGGTCGGAGCTCATCCGTAACCCAATATAGCAAGGCTTGAAGCAAACAATGACCAATCTGAATAACTTTGGAACCGATTTAGAATTCGTCGTTTTTAGTTGGCAACGTTCCGCTTTTGACACAAAAACTTCATCAGGCCAAGTGAGCGGGCCACCAAGTTGGCCAGGTTTTAAGACAGAAGAACAATCAATCAGTAAGATCTCTTCAGATTGGCACCCTAGATCAGTGTTGAGTGTCAATTAACGGCTCTTGTCGGCTAATGTGGTTGCCAAAATATTGCACTGATGGGATGGAGGAGTTTCAAATTGGTTCCGATCGGTTTTGGTTCCTTAATCTTCCACTTCAAGGTGCATCAATTGATGATTCACCGTGGGTGCCACTGGTAGATTTCGTTGCTCATCGTAGGCTTGCGGGTTGTTGTGTGCGGGTGTTGTGGTTTTAAGGATGGTGAGGTCAAGTGGAATCCAGATGATGACCACTCCTCCCTCTGCTAATCGCACACCAACTCGTGTCAGCTCGATGACCCAAGACCGTTCTCCACATGCTTGCCAGTTCCACGCCTTCTATTCTGTTAACAGTGGGATACTTGGCGATTTCTATCGCCTCGGCTATCAGTCTGTTTAACGTGACCGTAGTCCTCGCCTCAAAACCTCAACATTTCCTAAATCTATTTTGTGTCCCGTGTCCAGTGCGTGCTCCGAAATTGCCCAGTCTTTCAATAACGCTTGATATTCACCTGCGTTTCTCGGCAGCCTGTTTATTTTTCTGCTATGCTCTCCGATTCCGACGTGAAGTTCCCTGGCGACCTGCCCGTTTGGCCTGATGAAGCTTTTCTTTCAAAAGCGAAACATTTCCCGGTTAAAAAACTACCGATTGTTTACCGAACCCTTCTGTAACGAACACTAACCAGCTCACGTTAGTTTATGGGATAGCAAACACTTAAGTGTGAAATTTAACTGACAGCAGCTATGACTAGCTGGTGTGTACCGAGATTCTGCGCACCAAACACCTTAATCGGGCTACTGATCTTGCGGCCGCCTGCCACCTCGAGGAAAGTCTTCCTACCCATGAATAGAAGGGTGAAAAGGGGCTACGGATGCACTAATCCGTTTAGGTAAAACGTGCTACGTCAATGGCAACTTGATAAGACAGTTAAGAAATATGAGTAGTCAGAATTGAAATGCAAGGTATCCCCAACAGCCCGACAAACGCGAAATGAACCGTGATGGATTCTCAGGTGGAATATCAGTAGATACATACCGACTTACCTGTACTTTATGTAGCTGATCATCCGGTACATCCAATGAGGCAATGTGCTCTGTCCGACTGCCTTCAGTTTGGTGGTGCAACTGCAGCAGTGCTTGCTGAAAATGCACAGGGAGACTTTTTTGGTGTAAGTCGGGTGCGCACAACATGTAATGTAATGAGTTGCTACATCATGAAAAGTCTCAGGCAGCAAAAGGCGAACGTCAGTCAAAGGACTGGCTATTTCAACGGAGTAATAGTCCCGGAGGATCGATCGTCCTCCCTGGACGGACACGTCTATGGTTAGAGACATTGTCAGACATGGCTGAGTCGTGTCCTCAATGGAATTCACGCATCCAAGCTATGGCCTTCAGCGCATAGCTCCCCTCTCAGTCTCCCCAGTTTAAAGTCCTCTGACAGCCCTGTATTTACGCATCAATTAGATCAGCTCCCTTCCTCGAATGCGCACATACTTACCACATCTTCCCAAATCATCAGTGAACGAAACTATGGCAGCTATAAACACTGTAAAACAAGTACGCGGTTCTTACAGCTGATAAGGATGACGACGTTATCTTTCACTCAAATGGTTCGCACGTTGGCAGATCTCCGTTTCTTCTTTCTGCTGCGTTGATGACTGGTGAGTTTTGTTTACTCTGCCCACGTCCCCGTTCATACTTTCCAATCTGACTTAACCCTTAGTACGTATCCTAATTGGTTCGTTCATTTGCTGCTACAAATGTTGAGCATTTGCATGAGCTTGCCGCGTTAGCATGGAGATAACTCTTACTTAGTTTTATAATTGATTAGGCACTTTGGGGGAAAAACGGATCATGCGAAAATCGGAATTCCTTACCTGCTTTCGTAAGTTCAGCCCACGTAAAAGTTCCTCCATGGCGGCCGAATCAACCCCTGGTTCTGACGCACACTGATCATAACCTTGGACTGTAAGAAATAGTATATTGTAGTTCACTATACAACGCAAAAGGCCTTATGATTATTTAAACCAAATACATGAGTTACAGTATTCTACAAAGTAGACCATGAACAATGCTGACACCCATGAGTTGTTGGAGGTCAGTCCTATCAGGTCGTGTTTTTGTACACGGTCTCATATGTCTATCGTTAAACTAGTGGGTGGAGAGCATATAAATACGGGGACGGCGGAGGGGAGCAGTTTCATCTCGTCAAAAGAGAGACCAGAGCATGTCATCCACGCGCGATTCCGTTATGTTTGTCATCGGGATACTCGAGTCTCTAGCTAGCTTTATTCAATAAGCGTGTTTTAAACTCTTCCACTTCTATTGCTGTTTCTGTCTTTATAGATTAGGCTGTATTGGTAGGTGACGGAACTTTCTGGAACTTTCTGTCCTAAAAACGGACAATCGAGAGACCAACTGATCCATTATGATGTCGACTACATTCATGTGAACAGGTCATGACCAATCATGACAAAGCAAAGAATGAACACAAAGAGTGGTGTCCAATGGACAAGGCGAGTACAAAAAAGGAAAACTGGAAAGCAGGATTTATTATGAATGAAACAACTAAACTGCTCCTAGGGTGTTTTTCAAACGACCAATCGCATTAGAACCTAAATGTGTACACTAAAAAACCACACAAACGTAAGCATAAAGAGGCCAAATAACTAGGCAACCACGCAGTTGTGATATCTCCTTGATTAATGATGAAACGTCCGTCAGCTAGTGAACACAACGAACAACCACGTGATCAACCACCAATCATTGATTTGTATACAAGGTGCGCAATGGGTTTAGTTTATAACTTCGCCATTGATGCTCGAATGAGATGTGGTAAGTCTATGAGAACTTTTCACGTTACTTTTTACAGTCTGTATTAAACCTTATAAATCTAAAAACCAGCTGCTTAGAAAAGTTTTCTGTGTAAAGTACGTGAACAAAGTGAGTGCATTTGTGGAAATCAGTTCAATCTGGGTTCCAGTAGAACATAAGGTTGACGGGAACTTGGGGACTGCGCCTACCTGATGAACCCCAAGAAGGGTGAAACCGGTTGTGGTTTGTCAAAAGGATTTCAGAAACCTTGTGAATAGTCTTCCTTAGGTAGACAGTGATTTGAAGGAGTCGTTTAAGCATGATGAACAACTGTAAGGAATACTAAGAGGTTAGCTTACCTTCCCCGTCTACTGAACATACCAGAAGAATGTTGGAGAAGTTCGCGTAGTCAGCCTTGAATAGAAGAAAATTAATGCTGGCGGATAGAAAGAAGCATTTAAGAAAGAAGGATTATTTGAGAGATGCTTGTGAGGGATATGATTTGGCGGAGCTTCTTCACCGGAGGTGGCAGGTGGTGTTGCTGATCTTGTTGTTTTCGATGGTGATGGACATGATATTGGGACGGAATTTCGTATATATATATATATATATATATATGCATATGGAGGCTAGAACTCAGCTTACCTGCGAGAACGGCAAGATCAGTAGATCACTAGCCAACGCGTACAGAAGCGATTGAGATGGCATTTCAACTATTCTGTGAACCATGTTCTTATAACTTTAATTGTGCCTGCTCACCACTTGTTCTAGTCGCATTTCCGGCGGAAGGCTGCTTATAACGGTCGGTCAGGTGGACTTGTTACTTGATCACTTACCATGCCCAGCTGTTTCAGAAGGCGAACTAGTCTCTTTTACGTCAGTGCGGCTTTCCTACACTACCCCTATCCAGACCAGTGGCAGTTACGTTCCTCTGGAAAAGCTGTACGTCTCAAGAAACGAGAGGAAGTCATCGCATAACAATCGTTCAGTGATTGCTGGCAACCCAAACTTGTCTGAGAAGAGGGACCATTAGCGCACGGTAACTTGATGTTTCTCAGGTCTACAAGCCACAAGGGGTCTGTATGATGCAGTAAGGGAAACATCTCCTCTTCGCTGGCTGTTGGTCTGGGAGCCGTGATAAAGTGTGCTTCTGGTTTCACGACAGATATGCATCGACCCCTCCCTATCTCATCAATGAAATGAACTGGTCTATGTTTCCTCACTTGAATAATCGACTCATTCGGTCGATCAGACCTGTTGAAACGTGGGCTAATCACATGATGACCACGGCTGGCGTGCGTATATGAGCGCTATTCGAACATGGTTACCTGACATATATAGCAGAGGAGCAAAAAATATCAAGCTAATATCAAATATTGATGAGTAAAGCATCGTCAGTCAGCTGATACTTTAACTCCATGTGATTTAGCAAATCCAGATGTTTGGATTAGCACATTATTTAAAAAATGGATCAGCGAACCTCCCATGCAAACCCTTTATACTTTAAGGTAAATGAGACAAAAGGTGACCACTTATAACCTTGGACCAACAATGATCACGGAAGAACTTACGACAACCAAGCCTGCAATTGGTGACTCCAGCTGTGTCTTGAATACCACAACGCCGGTTGCTCGGAGACGTGCATCCACCTTGTAAAAGTTTGCAGACGGGGGGGAGGTATAGACTGAGTTGGCAACAGAATGGGGATTCATAATCAAGTAATTCTTTCCTCCTTTTCGCCCTTCCTGTACTACTTAGTACGCTACTAGATTTACTTTGGGGAAGGAAGAATTCATCAAAGATGTGGCTTTAGCGGATCGATTGTTAGCGGACAGTAAACCAGGCAGTTTATTGGACAAGGCGCGTAGGTTTTCTTTACCCAAACTACTACTTGTTGGCTAAGCAGTAGTCTAGTTTTTTTAAGTAGCGTGCGTATGCTTTGTTGATCCAGCTGCAGACCTCGGTCTACAAGACAGAATTTTCTGTTGCTACTTTTTTTACCTCCTGGGAGGAGCATCCCGAAAGGACTAAGCCACACCCTTCGCTTGCTGTGGGCATGCTACCACCCCATTATTCAAGCACTTCCCTTCAAAGCTCGTAAAAAAACTGAACGAGACTCCTTTACACCTTTGTCTGACGAAAACATCGTTGTGAAACTGTGAAAACAGCGAGACTGCTATGTTCTCCTTTCCTGTTGCGCGATGTGCGGTCAAGTCGGTTGTGCTAAGTAGTCCAGAAGATCGTCAATAAGCACACATTACTGCAGGAGTTTATCGTTACTGAGACATAACGACGTGTGATCTTTGTACTCTTTTCAGTTTATATTTACAGATTATCATGAGCATGGTCCAGTGCCAGTGCGGTCTTGCGCACCAACTAAAATATTCTGGTGGCTGGTAATCGCCATAAAGTATTGGCGTCGTTCGACCAACTTCCAGTCTGCTGATAAATTCATCTAGGCTACCCTGTAATCGTTCGACCAACTTCCAGTTTGCTGATAAATTCATCTAGGCTACCCTGTAATAAGGGTTGGAAAAAGATTCGTTCAAGGCTTACACTAAATTCCTTGGTTTTCAGTCTGTGCGAATACTCTTCAATCACCCTCACATTACGCAACTAGGCAAGTTTATGTGTTCTACCTACATAAGAAATCCTGGATGAGGAAAAAGTGCCACAAGAAAATCTATCTCCAGTAAACCATACCCCCGAATAAGACGTAAGTCGTATTTGCGGCGAAGACTGCCTTAGAAAGAACAAGGCTCGAAGGAGAACCTAGCTCGCCGTCAAGCAGGTGTGACTTAGCTACCACAGGAACACTGTGGTTATGTAGTTACACACATCTACCTTTCACACCACTTACTGAACGAGAATTGACGATTTCTTTACCCACCAGGCCTGCCGAGTGCAATCAGTCGCCTTCTCACCTTAGTTACTCATTCAGCCACGTAGGACCATCTTCGATGGAAGTGATTTGCCGGATCGAACCCTCTATAAAATGACAGAACTTTGTTACGATTCTTCTCAATTTCGGTGACGAAGAGCCTTAAAATGAGTGATAATGGCTTGTCCTCGGAATTCATCTAGCGGAAGAAAATGCCGTTGGGAGAAACGACAAGCTTAGGTTTTCCAAAGGTTGAAAGTGGAAGGATGTACGTTGAAACACTTGCCAACCGGAGAGACCTTCGTTGCTTAGTCAAATAGCCAGAACAGTGTTGCTATAGTGGTCACATTGAGCTGCTTCTCAACAATGGGAAATGATCATTCCCCATTCAAGCAACCCAGCGGCAGTTCAGGATGCACAGCTAGTCTGCTCCGTACAATACACAGTCCTGTACGAAGCAATGCTCTAAAAACACGAAATCTTCCTTTCAAGCTTTGCGCCTATCGAAGCTATCTCTTTGGTTGCAGCGGATGACGGTACTAAGAATATTGGTGCGTTGTTCCTTCAGACCGATGTAAGTAGTATCGATTGGGTGACACCTACATAGCTGATGATATGGCTCATTTATTGAGTCATTGAGTTCCACCAACATGAAGCACCGTGACAAGGAATTCAAAACTAACGATATTGGCAAAAGTGAATCAACCAAAGTTCGAAAATTTCACATGTTTTAAAAGAAATTTAATCGCGTGAGGGTCTCTCGAGTGTTTACGCTTCATCTATATGACAAGTTCGACTAAAGCATGCACATCGAATAACCTGAGCAGTCAAATGCTACAATAGTTGAAACTAGTGGTTTAAAAACGTGCAGATCTGAGCAAACTCAAGGAGGGAATCAGGGGACCTGAAGAGCTGGCTATCGTAAATTCACCCAAATATACCAAAACCTGACAGCGAGACTCCGAAGAATGTCAAACGATCATTGGTCTATTCCTCTTCCGCTGCTAGTGGAAGCTATCGGTGGACTTATCACCGGTTTGTGAGATGCTTAAATGCCATCTGCATTAATGAGGGCCGTCAATTAGTTTGCCAAAAGTACAAATGACTGGAAATAAACCAACATCCTCATGGCACAGCAGTCCGTGGAATGATCACGCGGTATCTGCAGATCTATTTACTCACCTTGCCGTTGGCCCAGCCGCAAATTAGTTCCAAACAGCCATCTTGATTGATATCGTAGGCGACCATGGAGACCGGTTTACTTTTACACTTTGGGTAAGAAAAGGGGAAAAAACAACCAGTGCAACAATCGCCATTGAAAGCGAACCGATTCTGCGTATAAAACGTCAACTAAGAGCATTTCATTTGGCAAAAACACTCGACAGTATATACATAACTATTTTTCAGTGAAGCCGTCCCAGTTAAACGGTCTCGTAAACATTATATCGATTGACTCAGTATCAGAGACATTTTACTTCCACACGTTTGAAAACCAGTTATTTTGGACTGACGTGCCGCAAGAGCTATGTGACCTTATAACGTATCATTGTAGTGCACTTGTTCTGCGGCACCTGTGGGATGGAGAGCTATGAACAGGACCCAGAGAATTGTCTCAATTACCCAGGTCTCTTGAGTTCAACTGCTTGACCTCTGTACGCCGGTCCAGTGGGTCCCACTAGGGACGACAGCACTCGCCTAAATAAGCTCTTCGGATTGGACCATACCGATAAACCTCGAAACATGCTTCTCGTCAGTAGACTTGACCACCACGAGGATCAATGGTGATTTAACCAAATCCCTCTGACTATGCACCAGTGGTTCAATGGCTGTGTAAAGCGGTCAAAAGCCGGCTGGACTGAAAATTACACCAAACTCAAATCGAACAGGTCGGACGATTGCAGGTGCACCAATGCGCGCATCTGCAAGGCTCGGGTCGCGTTTGCTAATTTGAGACGCCTATGACGTCAAAGCGGTACATCTCTGAATCTCAAGAGATGTGTGTATCAAGCTACAGTGCGGGCTGTTTTGTTGTATGCCTGTGAGACTTGGCCTGTTCGAGCAGCGGAACTGAGACGTCTTCAGGTGTTCGACAATCATTTTCTCAGAACCATAGCTCGTGTGGGTTGGTGTCAGCGAATCCCTAACGAGGCAGTTAGAAAGCGAGTTTTAGGTTGTGCAACGGGTACTTCCATTGAAGAGTGTGTCCAGCACCAGAAACTGCGTTGGTTGGGACACGTGTTGCGTATGCCTAACCGTCGTTTGCCGAAGAGAGTGCTGTTTCCCATGCCCAATTCAGAGTGGCGGAAGCAGAGAGGTGGCCAACCCTTGACCTGGCAGAAGGGTATGAAAGAAATCACGAATCGTTTGGGTGCTGTCGGTGCTACTCGCCTTCAAGAATGGGGACCACGTGAGCCTCACTGCGCCTGTTTGGAGACGCTGCAAGATATGGCTGCCAACCGATGTCAGTGGCGATCGTGTTGTCAGTTTCTATCCAGATTGCTTGAATGAGTGTCTGGAGGTGTGGGCACCGCGGAATGATTGTAATAAGCCAGCATTACGTCTCTTCCCCATCCACCTTTGTTCTTTTCTTCACCATAAGGCTTTCAAATAAATTGTGGTTGTACGGTAGCGAAGCATCAGTGTTGAACACTAATGTCATGCTGTTAATGATGATGATGAGGTGCATCATGAACGGCCGTTATCCGGCTTACAATAAACCTATAATAAAACTTGTAGACAGCTTGTTTTTGCCTTTAACCTAAAGCATATTTTGGAAAATAAAATCTCCTTTGGAAAAGTCAGCTTCAGCGTTTCAGTGACACTCATTTATTGAAAATCGCATAAGAAAGTTATCAAAAATGATAGGAATAAATTCTCTCATCATTTTTATCTGTGGGTCTAGAAAGATCAAAAGTAAATGGCCTTTCAATTCGAGTCAATGGCTGTCACTCATTTGGTCTGCATCCTCAAACGATTGTCAAAATAGCACCGTGAACGGAGGATGAGCTGTGTTCATCCTCTTTGCTATATGTCTAGCAACAAGGAAGTGAAAACAAAGCCTACAAGTGTGGCTATATTCGTGTGCATCCGTTTTTTAAACCATGGTGACTTGATCGGGTAGCATTTGAAGTTGTATTACAGTAGAATAATTGGTTCCTGATCAAAGCACCAATGCATGCATTAGTGATAAGCCACGATGAGAGAAGAAAGACCATATATTGCTTTTCAAATGATACGTGAATAGGCCTGCAGGAAAAAGCACCCCCCTTTCGCAAAGCGATAACTCCTTTCCATCCGGGCAATCAATCAATCAAGCAATCAGTCTATCTATCTATCTATCTATCTATCTGTCTATCTATCTATCTATCTATCTATCTGTCTATCTATCTATCTATCTATCTATCTATCTGTCTATCTATCTATCTATCTATCTATCTGTCTATCTATCTATCTATCTATCTATCTGTCTATCTATCTATCTATCTATCTATCTATCTGTCTATCTATCTATCTATCTATCTATCTGTCTATCTATCTATCTATCTATCTATCTACCTATCTATCTATCTATCTATCTATCTATCCATCTATCTATCTATCTATCTATCTATCTGTCTATCTATCTATCTATCTATCTATCTGTCTATCTATCTATCTATCTATCTATCTGTCTATCTATCTATCTATCTATCTATCTACCTATCTATCTATCTATCTATCTATCTACCTATCTATCTATCTATCTATCTATCTACCTATCTATCTATCTATCTATCTATCTACCTATCTATCTATCTATCTATCTATCTACCTATCTATCTATCTATCTATCTATCTACCTATCTATCTATCTATCTATCTATCTATCTATCTATCAGCTATAACCCATGTACCATAGGCACATTGGTTCTAGCTTCTACAGTTTCGATCGCCAGAAAGTGGGACACGGCCAGGCATTGGAGGCGATGGCATGTCCAGTTAATTCCGGAATTGGGTAGCTACGCATTCAAGGCGATAGCTTTGATTCACGAGCGTCACTGACTACGCGATTGGACCATCTCTGCCAGTGTCATTAACATTGACGAGCTGAGTCCCAGAGTCCCTATTCAAGGAGGCGGCAGTTATCGATATGACTAAGTTTACCGGTTAATGTTTTCATACTTAGATGCCAGGCTGTACAGTGGCCACCTCCCGATCGGTTCCGCCCAGCACAAGTCTGGGCCAAATGTGCTCTGTGAGGCAGACGATCTTACGGCGCGCAGAGTATATGTTCTAACCAGCGTAACCATCAAAGTGTGAGTAATTCATCTGTCGCGGCTAGTTCCTTCTTCCTAGGGCCATCTGGCGTACCTCAGAATCGCTAATCAGATGTTCCCACCACACCTGGCCAACTCTTTGGAGACACTGATGGTCAAACGCTGACATTTTCGTATATCCTCTGTGCGTACAAGTCAATTCTCTAATCCATAAAGCAGTATGGATCTCACTGCCGCAGTGTAGACTCTGCCCTTGATAGACAAACTGGAATCACGTCGACGCCATAGGTGTCTGAGGTTGGCAAGCAAACAAACAAATATTTAGAACCAAAGCATTGGTTGAGCCACCTTACTCCAGTGCGCTCCTCTCCAGCCGTGGTTTTCTTCATCGTAGTGACATTTTACTTTGTTACGTGGCCTTTAGTTTAAAAAGTGTCTAACTAGATGACTGACATGAGAGAGCATCTGTTGGTTATCCGCACCAAGAATTTTATAAACAGTGTGAACTCATTTCAGTCAACAAAACAACAAATATCTGTACATCACTTCTAAAATCTTTAATGATAACGAGGATAATATAACAGGTGCAATCAAGAGTGGACCAGTTCTGCTGCGGCTTGGAACCATCTGTTCTCACCTTGATGCGCCAAACTCGGATCGATCGATTATACACACCAACGGTGCCATTGCGCAGACCATAACCGAAATACCCTTGTCCAAGGGAAGTCAGGTTAGTGACCACCTACGAAAGGAAATGAGGGATGGTATACGGAAGGTGGTTTTCACGAAGACTAGATCACATAATCTACCTATGTCGATAGGAGCGTCTTTCAAGTCTCAAGATGAGAGTGGAGTCAGTTCCATGTATAAGCTGACGGCAAAGCTCAGAGTTCTCTCACTAGCAATCAACTCATTCGGTAAGGACGATTAAACTACCGGCGAGAAAGAGGCGCAGAGTTTGCGGGAAAATGCCACAGATGGAAAACTAGTCTCAATAAGATGCTAGAACAAGTCAAGGGTACCCTATCTACGGTGAGTTCCGGGCATTTCATTTCTAGGCCTCTAAGAAGCCCTGAACTATGTGGATCTCGACTGCTACTGTGTAGGCTTTGAAAATCTGGCATTATCTGAGCATTCGCGTTTTCTTCGTGTGGCAGATAGACACCAAAAGTGTGTTGTGGCTGAAAGATTATTTTCTAATTTAAGGTTCTGTTGATTACGCCTACGGGGCGAGATGGCCCAAGTAGTTAGAGCGCGAATTTACCAACCTGAAGCTCCGTGGCTCGAACCCGACCTCTACCTCTCGAATTCCCCTGTCTAGGCTTGGGCAACCTGGCAGTATCCCAGCCCTCGGGCTTCCTTCTGGTTGCATGGCAGTTAAGCACCAAAACGGGTGCTACAGATGAACGATTACGCCTAGTCATCTGAGCGGTTAAAATTGTCATTAGCACACAGGAGAATGGGTCAGAATCCCCCACCGAGATCCGCAGTTTGTACCTCATGGAAAGATAGTTTCTGTCTCATCCGATGAGGTTTATCGACCCATCAAATCGTGCTTCTCACTTTAACTCAAATGAGCACTTAAGAGGCATGTTATCGAGCCGCTTTGGTCGGTGTTCTAGACCAACGTCGTTAGATATCTGGTGATTCAACGCTCTGAGAAGCCTACTGGAGGAACGAGCCAGCACTCTGAATGATCCAATAGTTTTCATTAGCCCACTTCAGTTTTTCGCTATTTAACGTGAACCCACTTCAGTTACATTGTAGTTAGTCCTTTGTTAGGTTTCTTACCCCATACGATTTTAATCGGCCCAGCAATACTGGGGCTGGCGTCAGATGCGTGGGGCACCATAGCTGTTAGTTAGTTAGTTAAACTGATCTATATATAAAGAGTTTTCGGCTCTCTCTGTGCAACCATCTGATTCCTTTATTGGTTTGCGTTTGGTTTCTCCTTAGATTCCACGATCTGTCAGGAAAGACTGATGTGCAACCGCTTGTCTCAGTTTACAGTTCAGACGCTTTCCAGTTTCAAGAACCACCTAGTGTTGCGACAGTCAACAGACAGCATCAATCCAAGCGTCAAATCAAATGGATGACATATTCGAAGCGAAATGATTTACAACGAATACGTTTCAACAAGCAAAAAATGTTTTTTTTTTCAGACAGCAATTCTTAATTTATATGCATTCTTCAATTTTTGGCACCCCTATCCACCAACTCACGTCGGTTTCGGTTATCTCGTCCTGAACCGCATCTTTGTGAATTATTCGAATGCAAAAATTCTCTGAGCCCACAACCAAATCGTGTGCTGCTTCTTCCACGGACAATTCAGCGTCGATGGAGGTTAAACAGGAAACCACATCACCAGTGACTGTCCACAGTACTTCAGCTCCCAAACGGTTGAAACCCACAAGGGAACAGTTGCCGCCAACAACTAGAAGAGATTCGTCTTTTGACGTTAAGCTTGAAAACACCCCAATACAGTTGGCCCCATCACGATACTGAAACGTAATCAAAGAGTAAGGAGGCAAGCTCTATGAACGTACCTCATTATAGAAGATTTCCACATTTTGCTCCGCGTCAAAAGCCACCACACCGCTCTTGGATCCGTAGAATAAAACGTCGTGATCAGCATCAGAATCAAATTTGCCGGTGGTCAATGAACACAAGTTTGGCACAACGGTTAAGATTTCACAGTTATCGCCATCTCCTGATGCGCTTCCATCAATGGAACCCCACTGGATGACCAACTGAACAGCGCGGCATTAAATTACTCTGAAGTAACTCACTTTACCACTTGGGGTCACGAAAACCAAACTTGATTCGCCTCGACCAAACTTGCCTACTGTAACTAGAGTTGGAACGATTTTGAAGGGCAAGCGTTGTGTAAATAGCATTGGTTTCCCCAATTTTTGTCGTCTGACTCTAAAAACAAAGGGGGGAAAGTGAACAACAATAGTTTAGGGCATATTTTCCGAGAAGATTGCTGCTTCCACGTGAATTACATTGTTCTGAGAAATACGGGATAAAAATTCACCTGAGACGTGGGAAAAAGATGTTGATTTTCCGCGAATAACATATGGCTTTCAATGATACGGAATACTTGAATATTGTTCTTCAGTGTAACGTGAATACTAAAAAGCTATCCCTGTACAGAGTCACGTCCTCAAAGTACATCATTTAAAGATAATAGAATGAGTTTCCCCATTTTGAAGCCAAAGATAGGGGATACTTGAATATTGTTCTTCAGTGCAACGTGAATATTAAAGAGCTGTCCCTGTACAGAGTCACTTCCTCAAAGTACATCATTTAAGGATAATAGAATGAGTTTCCCCATTTTGAAGGCCGTGTTTATTTGGGAGGAGGGTCAAAAAGAATAACTTTATCAGCACAAGGATATGAAAACAGTTTAGGTGGAACTTTTATGCTTCGGGATTCCATTTGCCTAGCCATGATCTTAGTCAGAGACACCTCCGAAATTTCTGGGTAAGCAGCTGTGTCAAACAACCAAGGCATTAAAATCTAGATATATAAAAAAAATAGCAGCTTTTTGTATAGGTTTATTTTGTAAGGGAATATTTATCGAAGATATAGGCCTGTAAAACGGCTTTCTGGCCATTTTGCCACAATTCGCTTCAACATTCTGTTTGCTCTGGATATAGGAAAGTGTCTTGTCACACAGAATTCTCGAGTTTCGTCGTAGGTTATCTTTCAACTTTCGAAATTAGCTGGGTTTTTCAAAGGACGGTTCTGAAAATATTGTTTGGTTTTTTCAAGTCCTGTTCAAACATCACATCAAAGTCAACCATTCTTTAACTTCTGCTGCTCACAAATAGGTGGGGTTTGAAAGCTTGAAGTTTTAGTTCTAGTATTCATTTAGAGTTGAACATTCGTTTCGTAAGATAGACTGAGTACGGTATTCTAGCAGCTTTCAGTGATTTTTCCGAGAACCGTCTTCTGGTGACGGTCTAGTGGGACTGACTAATTAAGTTTCCGAAAAAGGGTTATACCGCAGCAAACTGTAAGATGTACCGAGAAATATGAGTCTGCCGTAGGGTGGTTTATCTTCTTAGTAAATGTTGAGAACGTTACGAAGTGTTGTCATATCTGTACGTTTTGAGGAATTAGATGTTCCTAGCTGTCAAAGGTGAGCTAAAAATCATTTAGTGCAGCCATTATTACACCATTAGTACCTAATTTCTCAGGGTACCTCTGCAAATGCTTATCAATACAGTGGTTAAAATATTGTTCAAGAATAGAGAACGCATTAAATACCGTCTCGTGAAGATGTTTTTGTGGAACATGCGTGTTCTGACAAACGTAGGATGTATTTGTGACTGTTACGTGTATGCACTATATTTTACGTCATCATTTTTTACCTATTAGTCCACCCAGCGTTATCCTCCACGCAGCGTGGAGGATCAATAATCAATCTTATGGCTACAATCCATAATCTTCAATCCATCAATCAATCCATCAATCTTATGGCTACATAACATCGCGTTTATGCTTTTGCTTATCAATGGGAAGCTACGAAGCGCGAGCAATTAGAAACCCCTTTCAAGCGCTGAAACGGTTGGAGGACTTGCAAACTTCAGGAACAGATGGGGTAATGACCTTTGAGGTTCTGGAAATACTTTGGAACTGAACAATAGTTTTTCAGTAATTTTTCCACTGAAAAAGCCTAGAATTTTCCCTATGACTCCATAGTTGCTCGCATTTCCACCACTTTTCTCCCGCAAGTTACCTACTGGGTTTCCACTGTTTGCATTCCACAGCTCTTTCTTAAGCTAATGATACGCATCGGCAAATATCTACGCTTACTGTAACTGTCCCAAATTCCTTGCAAAGTATCCAAACTAAAATTCTTCATGTAGGCCTTTAGAAAAATTTCCAGACACAAAGCGGTGCTGCGAGTCCTGGTCGTTAACAACAATTTTTTTACAGGAAAACCCCTCAAAACTTAATCAGCAGTATTGAATGTAGACGATCTTATACTGCATCACAATATTCATACCGTAATAGATAGGATAATAACATATCCAACAATTTAAAGAGTCATTGCCCCTAATCAGGAGTCCGCCGTCCAAGATCTAGGGAGAATTATTGGAGATCCTTTTCGTAGTACGGCGTTGCTCCTTACTCTGGACAAAAGCCCCAAACAGCCATCTAAAACCATGGCTGAGATTTAATATATGGTGTCCAAGGTCTTTAGAAGTAACCCCTTATTGAAACAATGGTATAATAACTTCGCAATTATTGTCCAATAATGCGCACTCGCGATGTTTGTGATTTCACGTGCCTTATACTGACAGGATGCATTCTGGTGATGCACGAACTTTTGTTCCAAATTGTCCCATTTTGTTGCTCCAATGGCCAATGAACAGCTAAACACATACACGATAAATAGATCTTAAAGGCCGCAGACAAAACTCCTATTGGACTACCGGAACCTCAAGGTTATCTACGTTTCTGATGACCGCAGTGACTAATGTTAAAGGAAGTTGGACGACCGTGTTTTGTACGGCTTTGTATTTGACCTGAAACACCAGGCCTGCACAAGTTAGTTCAATATCTTGTAGTGATGTCTGAATATAGCGTTCAAGTTTAAGTCGAGAATACTTGTGTATGCATACAAGAAATCGGCGCGCTTCATTCATAGGAGATATTCCAATGGTCAAATCGTGACTGTGGACCATAGTATGCATTCCTGCAAGAGTTTGGGTGGCCTAACCAGTAGAGGGTGACAGTGCATTTGAGCTAATAAACAGTGACAGTGATATGGTTTCGTTCTTCTCCCATTATTGCATTTTGCGTGGAAGAAGCTTTTGCAAAATACTAATTCTAAACTGGCTCAGATTTTGTTGTTTAGGGACACGATGGCCCACATCAGTGTTTTGTAGAGAGATGATTGATAATAATTCGGGAGTATAACCTCAGGTTTCACTTCCATGAGGGACAGAAACTAGCGGCAGACTTTGGGTATTTTGGTCGCCGATAAGATACAGAGGTGTAAAGAGCGGTGGCATTGGACTATGTTTTGGAGATGTGCTGGTCCTCTCTGCATTGATATGAAAAATAGCGATGCCTCAAGACTTCACTCACCTTTAAGTACCCCTCATGTGACTGCTAGCTTTTGAATGATTTCAGGTAGCAATCAGTTTATAATCCAGTAGGTTTGATGATTTCACTAAAGAGTGGGAAGTCAAACGGTAGTAGACCCCGATTTTCTGTTGGGGTATACTTAGGTTCGTGTATATTGATAAAAATAAAGCGACTGAGTTTCCTGATCTAGTTACGAGGATTAGGTTAACCTGTACAACGTGTGAATACTTAAGCATAGAATCTGAGCAAGAAACTGATGTCTACGAATAAGAGCTAGTCCATAACAAAGAAAAAAGACAAAGTAGGACGGCTATGTTAGCAAGCGCATGGAAAATACTGCTGAGTGTAAGGAATTATTCCACAAGAAGACAAATACGTCGAAAAATATTCGCCTCAAAGTGACCGTAAACTGCCGGAAGAAGAGCTCGGGGGAATGACCACGCAGAGAATCTTTATAACATGAGGTGGAAATTAAGAGTGGGCTTTATTTTATAAAAAAAGTCTATTGGTTTATGCTGACTATCTACGTAGGAGCTGTGTTTGCTTGAGACCATGAGGTTGACTAACGCTCAAGAAGCCATAAAACAACAGAATGGTCTTATTGGCTTTCCACTAAACAGTCGTAAGTGATTTCTCCCTTCTTGAGCCATAGAAGCCCGAATATATCTCAATACCACAGGACGGGACGCGCAACCCATTAATGTATAGACATAAAATTGTGATAACAAGCAAGGTGAAAGGCACAGCACTGAAGATACACCACTCTATTTTAAATGAAACCTGACAGGTAAAAAGTGACGGAGGCTGCAAGATATTTAGGCGTCCGAATCGTTACGCTCTCTACCAGCGTCTTTGGGTGGAACATTCAAAAATATAGAGGAAACTTAGCTATGCGAAGCTACTTGGAGAGTTATTCGAGATTTATTGAGAAATGGTTGGGAGATGGTCTGAGATAAATAAAAGCAGGCACAAAACGCCTTACTGAGAGTTGACTGGTCGCCCAACCATACATCCAGGTCGTTGTTAAGCAGTACGTCTAAGGTGCCTGACAAAAGGACCATTGCAAAACGCGACGGGTAGCGTTAGGCGTTTTGCTGACCCACGGGAGATACCGCTGTTCCTGGGTAATTTCAGAGAGAGTTGGCCATTCGTACTCGCAAACAGTGGTCAAAGATAAAAGAACTGGAAAAGCGAAGAGATTCCCGATAACATCGAGCCTTTTAGCCTTTCGCGATAAGTTTGTGCGATATGACGTCAAAATCTTCGGAAAGATTGAACAAACTCCAATCACCATAACTTACAAGCTCAGAAAAACTGGTAGTACTGGAGATGGATAGGAGACGTGTGTTCGGGCAGGGTGAAAACAAAGTAAATTTGATGGGATATTGAAAACTAGACAGAGATTTGTTTACAGACTTTTCCATAATTCGGTGATGGATATACGTGGGGTTGTTAGGTAGGTAACAACCAAGGTCATGTTACGTTCCACCATGAAATGAAAGACGATCGCCTTTTTCCCGCATTATTCGTTACGTGTGTGGCTAGAAACACTGCGGGATCCTTATCGATGTTAGTGGGATTCTTGCTGCGTGTTTCTATCCACGTTGTCTGAATGACTGCATGCGGCTTGTACGCATATTGTAATGAATGGAATAGACTAGCACTAAGCCCCTTAACATCTCTTTGCTATCTCTACTCTAAGGCAAATCTTCCAAATGCATCACGACCGCGTGACGCTAAAGTGTCAATGTGCTGTAATGTCGATGATTTCATTCACTTTCAATCGTCATTCCACATCCTGACGATTCCACTTTATGGGTAGAATACAGTAAGGTGCAATGAGGTAAGGCCAGGTCACTTGCATATTACGCGCGGATATATGGCTGCACACGTCAGTCTGGGTGAACCACCACGATCAAGAATTGACAATACGGTAAATTTCGTATTAGGTCTTTGGACTAGATAAAACCATTCCTATGTTCTCCTAGGGTTGTTTTTCGATTTACCAGTGTCTTACACGTTTTTTTGGCACACATGGCTTTTTATACCTTCGCTTTGCTTTTGTTTAACTTTTCTTGTCCGCTCTCGATAAGTTATTTAGTTTGCACCGGTCTTTTTTAATTTGTAACAAGCTTAAGATCTAGACCACTTTACCGGACACAGTGGTAATTAGCAAAGACTCTTGAAAACTTTGCAACCCATATGCCGAGAAGAGTGACTAAATATGGCGATGCTGCGAGATGAATGGGATGCATCCGAAACACTAATTCGATCCTGTGGGTATTGAAGGGTACGTATCTTTTCCAAAGATTTCAAATCCAAACAGTGATAAAACGTTCTTTCTCACTCCTGAAAATAGAATGTTTCTGGCATAATATATACAGTTATTGTGCTTCGCCAACCTGATTAATGCATCGACGAAGGAGGATTTTATTAAACCAAAGGATACTACGCAGTTCGTCAATACGCACATTGCAGTCAACGATGGCCGTTGAATTTCATCATGGAATCCGCGTTTTGTAAACCAAAATTTATCTGTCCCTTGTGATTTCCCACAGATTTCTGTCCGGTCTTTTAATAGAAAATTAATCCTTCTTTCTTTCGGACTTCACTTAGTTCAAGTATGTTATTAGGTTACGCTGGTTTCTTAAGTGGGCAGTCTTATGCTGATGCTATTACCACAACCTCACAAGGAATTTCTGATTGCTTGCTTTCATACAAACTGTGCTCATTTACGAATGTATGGTTTTGTATCGTTAATGCCTGGTGCTTTCGGTTTCACTTATTTCCGTTGACAACTCTTGCATCGCGTGCATGTAGAACCCGTGAAATACACCGACTATTACACAGAAAACATTATAGCTTAAGAAAACGTGGAGTGCGGCTGTATTAAACACTTAAGAATACGGTTACAGTGCACAAAAGCCAAAATGGTTCTATATTATTTTCATAAAATCATACGAAGCCTCTCATGAACTCCGTTTAGGTCATAAAAATGAAAAAGTCAGTGTTTTGCTAAGATGTATATTAACCTTTAACGACGAAAACAGTTACTATATATATAAATATATATATATATATATAATATACTCAAAATACTCTTCACATTCCATATATTTTGTGCCAATCAAAATTATATGGAATCAGACATTATCATTGTTGCGTAAATGCACCACAACTTCTAGACAACACACGTTAACTAACCGTGAACCGTTTGGATGGAGAACTCATTCAATAGTGGTTGTACTTGTTGCAAGTGACACTTTTGAAATATATAGCGTAACAACTAGGGGCATCTTGATGAAGTAAAACAATGCGCAAACATGGATCCACGCACTGGCTAACAGGCTTTCGCCCAAGTCTACTGGGTCGGTTTTGCTCTTGACGTTCAGTGGCTGCCGTTCACCTGAAAACCACAAGCGAAGACATGCTGTAGCACTACTCTTTACGTTCTCAGCGCGAGAATTCGCATAGTGTCTAATAGTGCTTTGAACTGGGTTCTAGATGAAGCGTGCACAACCGGCGGAGGAAGGTTATTCCACGCAGCAACTACACGAAATGAGGAAAAAATTTTGCCCAATGAAAGGAGAAGGGTAACTCGAGCCTACTTTCGCTCGAAATATTCTGTCTGATAGGAACGCAGTAATCCAGCGTGGAATTTCCCATCGAACCGCGTAAAACTAGAATTAATGATACGTCGGCACGTGTGGGACTCGGTTGAATGCTTTTGAGAAATAAAAAAATACGGCACCCGATTGGTTGGCACCCGATCGTTCTTAGGTTGAGCTAAGCTGTCCATAAGTATCAACATGTTTGTCACGTATGAACGGCCTTGGGGGAATCCGTGCTTAACTGGAAATATCAAGCTGATGGCAGTAAGGTAAACTGGGATGGTCCGCTTCAGAATGCGTCCCGTCACCTTGCACGGTACACTAGTGAGGCCAATTGGGCTTCAACCGCCAGGTGGTATTCGGTCACCAGTTTTGTAACCTAGTGAGAGAATCGCTACATTTCAAGAAGAGGGGAGGTTACCTTTGTGGTGTTTTGTACCTTCATTTTGCTTCCATTGCAACATTGCGTATTTTGTCAATTGCATAACCGGTTTTTTGTTTGAATACGAAAAACTACAAAAACGCGCACTTGTACAATTTCACGCAGTGCAAACGCGGTCAAGTGCTCCGACTCACCCTTCTGTTTTCGCTCGCGCTTACAGCGGCCATTCGCGAGTCTCATGTGTTAACTCTGGTATCAAAACATTTCAGACTATCTTCGAAATCTATTATTGTGGGAACTGTTCAGAAGAAGACCCCTGGACAACCATCATTAGATTATTGTTTAGTTGCTGACCTGGGCCAACGACGAACCATTTTACAGAGAACAATTATTAGTGAGTCCGTTCCATCTGACCTCTTTTTTACTGTTACTCAATCTAGCGTTATTATGTTTAGGTAAAGTAACGTATTGGGTAGCCAGGCCACTACACCTTCGACAAGCGAGCGACGGAAAATCAGGTAGAAATGCTGTGGTGGTCTGGCAACCCAAAAGCCATTTTACCAGGAGTGTGTAACAAAGAGATAAAAGTAATAACGCTAGATTGCTTGTACAATAGTAAAGAGGTCAGGTCGAACAGACTCACTAAGAAGTGTTTGCTTTAAAATGGTTCGTTGTTGGCCCAGGTCAGGGAATAAACAATAATCTAATCGTGGTTGTCCAGGGGTCTTATTTTGAACAGTTCTCACATATAATAAAATCTAAAGACGGACTGAAATGTCTTGATACCAGAGTTAGCACATGAAACTCGAGAATGACCGCTGTAAACGCGCGTGAAATTAGAACAGTCGAAGCATATGACCGCGTTTGAATAGTGTGAAATTGTACAACTCAGCGTTTTTGTGCAGTTTTTTGGAGACTGTATGATGCTTTCCCGTTCTCTTCAAAACGAAGTATTTGGGGTGACGTTCGGTTACCTTGAAGGAACCATCATAACAGGGTTGAAGAAATTTCTTTGTTACGCCATGTCTGGCAAATACAAATGGTGTGGAGAGATCGGGTGAGGTGTGCTCATTTCGTGTTGATCGTCTTGGCGGCCTCGCACGAAGTTCGGACATGCTTTTTCATACGGGTGACGAATGCTACGGGTGGGTCGGGCTCTACGCCAGAAGGGGTAAACGTAAAGTTGTACCATGTACTAGTTCGGCTGGTGAACACTCAAGATCCTCCTTAATAGCGGAACTAATAGCAAGCAAAGTGAATGGTGAAGAAGAAGACCATGAAGATGGGTTCATTTGGGCAGTCAAAGCAGCTTTGAGGTAGCGATGGAAGCGTTCAACCAGACCGTTAGAACGAGGGTGAAATGCGGTCGTCGAAATATGATGAAAACCGAATAGTGTAGGAAACTCACGGAAAACCTTACACTGAAACTGTGAAACGCGGTCGGTAGAAACGGAGGAAGTTATGCCAAAGTTACTCATCCAATGCTGCAAAAACGAAATGTTACCGTTTCATTTGCAGTATCCGAAATGGGTACAGCTACTGGCCAACTGGCCTCTTGTAATAATAATAAGTGTATTCTCCAACTTGTGGAGAACATGTAATTTGAGGCCTGCGCGTGTCGTTACTACCTGAACACGGCAGCCAACAACCCAACGGGGAAAAAGGTACAACCAACGAGACGTGCTTATTAGGTGAAACGTGGGAAGCAAAAAACAAGGACAATGGGCATGAAGTACGACTAGTTCAATGATGAAGCTCGTTGACATGAACTAAAACTGATAATCATTGCTGTCCGTTGGTGGCCTGGGTCGGTCGAGTAAACGGCCAGAGACACATAATCCACATAGGATGATGGAAATTGAAGAATTAAGGGTGAGCACGAATTGCAAGTTTCGCCTCAAAAATATGGTTTACAGTGAAACTAAGTAGATGCACTGGTGTCACTTGTAGTGTAGTCAGATGTAAAGCATAGTTTCGATGGGCAGATAGCGCCAATGCATTGGGCCAAACGAACATAGTAAACGAAGCGAAACTTGTGGAAGGGGAAAAAACCAAAACTGCAGCGGAAAACCTGATGGGTCAAATCCGAACGAAAGTTTCAGCGGTTTAGAACCCACTCATCCCAGAAATGGGTGGGGATGGCCGAAAGTTTTGTTCGCGGTTTTGACTACGGGCTTGAATGGGCGAGAGGTGACCGTCGAGGTGTGGAAGAAAATAATTGCAGGAGTGCCATCGGAGTGGGTATGGCGGTGCTATGCTTTCATTGCACTAATATAAATCGACTTCTGTACAGCACCGTAACGGGCTCCAAGTTTGTGGCATTCAGGCAGGGGATGCGCATTCCTGTGGCGGATAGATCTGGGTTAGACGAGGGTAGAGCCAGTTCGATGTAGAGTGATGGGTGATTTCGATCAGTTGAGGGATTGTGTGGGTGTTGCACCGGCAAGAGTGGACGAATGAAGCCCATACGTGGTGTTTGCAGCAACTACTACCAAAGTTAGAGGCTTCGAAATCGGGGGGTTAGAAAAAAGGTTAGGATGATAGTAATAGCGTCTGGTGAGTTCCTAAGGGCCTCAGATGAACCGATGTCCGATAGGAAATCCAAAAGGGAATGACTACAGCCAAATGAACCTACGACAAGGTGAATTTTTGTCGGTTGTTCTAGCAACCAAGGGCTAGCTGATGTTGATGATATATTATGAGAATGCGACAAATCATTATTAGTGGGCCTCTGCTCGGCGTGTATGCACTACTCTCGGATAGCGATGCAAGAGACTATCATTAGTGTTAAGAGTTGTGTCCCGTTTTTGCACTGAGGGTCTGTCGAACAGAGGGTGTGTAGTAGCGGCACTTTTTCAGCTTAGTTCTCGGTCTGAGC
>CM030369.1:1227327-1250880 GCA_003604175.2 Clonorchis sinensis | reverse complement strand
TTACCATCCAACAGTTTTTACTGTTCCAGGTACCCCCTCATACCTGACCTGATTAGAGGAGGCCCAGGTGCGCGAAATTGAAACTTATCAAAGTTTGTTGGTTTTTCACCTAGAAATTGGTAGGAGATCGCGCAAGAATGTGCTGTTCCTCCACAAGAAATCGTCTTATGCACTTAACTATCGCCCAAAAACAGTGAGTTCAAGTAAAAACCATGTCCGCTCAGAATCTGTGCACCTTACGGCATTGGGAAGCGATAAAGTTCAGACCTAAGTGTACATATGGTGACCGATGTCTTCTTCAAAAATCCCCAAAGGTTAATCTACCTTTTGTGACTGAATTGAAGGGTAGATTTTGTGAAAATTTCCTGCTCTGCAACTGCACCATTATCATTACAGTCATGCAGGATTCGGGTTGGGTCACCGATCAGAATCCTTTAAACCTACAGATTGGCGGTTTTGATGGGATAATAAGCAGAGTAAACAGCCAATGAAAAACAGACTGCATCATATCTGATAGCCGGAAATCGTTCGTTACTGCTTGAACCGGTACCAAGCAGAGTTTACACCTTGGCAGAGCGATCTACACTGCCTTGTGGATCAGAGTCGTGGCACACACGACACACGAAAGATGTTTGTTTGTTTGTCCACCGACATCTGCGAAGCATTGGTTGGGTCTGGTGGCAACATTGGTCTTGTAGTTCCAAGGTACATCAGATGGTCCTAGGAAGAAGGAACAATTCCGCGATAGGTGAGTTACTCACGCTTTGTAGGTTACATTGTTTAGGACATGTAATCCGCCTGCCTCGCAGGGCTCTTTTCGCCAAGCCCTATGTTATATGGAGGCAATCGAGAGGCGAACAGTGTATAAACTATAAACTATAAACGAATTATAGACAACACTAACCAGTAAACTCGGGTTGACAACTGCCGTCTCGAAGTATACCTTGGCATTAGCAGGGATCTGGTCAGTCACTGACGTGGCTGGGTGTAACGTAGAGGTTACAAATAACCGAATACGCCTGATGCGTCCCGAGGTCCAAGTCAGTGTCCGCATTTCTGGTTCGCATCCCTATAAGCACTGCATATGGTACACTGTGCCCACTGACTTCTTTGTAGTTAGGTTCTGTACAAATTTTTTGATTGTCTAACGAAGCACTCGGACACTTTGCTCCAAAACTAGAATGTTGGCACCGGGTCTCTTCCGCTGTTATTTTTACCTCGAAATATGCATTATTCAAGTTACGGCCTGGACCTGGACAAAACAGTGAAGTTTCGTTTGGTGGTGGGGATGGTTTCTTTATTACCAGGTAATTACATGATAGTTGCAGCTGCGAAATGTCGCCGCATTGTTTCTCGTCCATTTTGGTACAAAACTAAAGCACACTTTACCGCGTATGGTTCAAAAACAGTAGATATCTAGGGTAAACAGTGATCCTTCTATGCTCTCTTTTTAAAGCTGGTTGTGGAAGTCCTGGGACCTTAGAAGGATGGGGTAGATATCTGAGAGTCGTCCAGATAAACCGTAATCACTTGTGGGTCTATTTCGGCTGTCATTTGGAATTGCGGTGGGCCGAGTAAATGTCAACTTATAGTAAATCATTCATGCTTGAAGGGCGAAACTTGTGAGTAAGCATTAGATGTTTACAAACAAAACGTTTGTAGAACAGAGTAGAAGATTGTAACGGTTATATTAAGGCAAGGAATGTCCAGATAACTTGAGTGTATGTACAAAACTTGTAGCCACATGATTTAACAATGCGTGATAGATAGTTATGTGAGATTTATTGGTTTAAGCCGATATGATGTCTTAATATAATTCTGGGTCAAAGAATCCCAGTATATACTGAGGACCGCCGTCAAGTCGTGGTGCGACTGATCACCTTCAAATTTTTAGTAGGGGATTGTTGATGGGGTTTGGAACATCCAGTTAACGACTCGGGAACAACCAGCCAACCGCCAGTGTGGCCAAATAAAACCTTGATCAAGTAACCTGTCTGAGCGTCAGTTAAGTAAACAGACAGTGAAAAAAATTCGAACAAGATTTTGTACATGATTTGCTCTTTGACAGGACCTCAACATTTCTGCCTTGCGTTCAGCAGCTCCTCATGACGGGGTCCAGAAATAGGACGGATTGCGCAATAACAAACGTGACTTTCTGTAGCGGAATTTTTATCAGGAGACAGTGAATCGACTGCTTTTGCCAAACTTGATGCCTTGCTTTCAGTTTGTCCACCCGACGAAAAGTCCTACCGTAACACTTTGCAATTTGAAACCAGTCATGACGGCTTAACGGACAGCGCACGCTTGCACTTGAAAAGGAATTACCATGTAATGGATCTCGGTCATTTTTTGCAAACCTTAGAATATTGGCTAACTTCCAATCAAGAGACTCTGCGTCTTTTACCAAAGGGAAGCTCTGTGTGAGCGGAAAAATCCTCGTAGTATTCGCCTCAACCAGCGTTTTGATGAAGCGGCTACAACATAGAGACTGGACACTAAATTGTGGCCAAGTCCGGGCTTTCTTAGCAACAATCGGCGTACTATTCTAACTGAGTAAACATCTCGGTCTCGGCGCCTGTCTGCTCGCAGATTACAGTGCTATGAAACTAGATATATGAAGCACTTTTGAAAGTAACCTGGCCTCGCGGAGCCGTGAAGGAAGCGTATGTTATTTCTTTAGCCTCGAAATGTACGTGGAACGAAAAAGGAGCAAGAATCTTGGATATATCATGCATACATCATAATCGTGTATACATCACATACTTTATCATACACTTTACATACACTTTACACTTTACAGTGCAATACATATATACATGTATCGCGATCTCTCGAATATCGTAGCAACTGGAACACGAGGCGACCTGGTGCAGCACATTCAGTTGCCTGAAAACATCACAAACGGGAGATTCAGCTGGGTTCCAGGTGAGTCTCTCGCAAAAACCAAATTGATCTGTAAATGAGTGTATTTCTCGAAAAACAGTCCATTTTAAATGGAAATCTACCAAGTCAGTCCATTGATTACTTTATAAGATGTAATGTCCGGCATCCTGATTCACTCAGAGCGCGGGTTGTTTTAGTCTGAGCAAAAGGTGGGTGTGTTAGCCAGCGGTAATCCTTGCTAACGTTCAGTTACCACACAGTCAACTCATATATGAACTGACCGAGACGCGGTTTGTTAGACTTCTAGTTGAATAAGGTTTGATGAAGCACTGGTTATCGAGGGGTTATTTTGGAAATCCGCTCTGTCGGAGACACCCACATTAAACTTGCGTACTGAGCGAAAGTAAGTCAAATCTCGCTGCAGATTCGTTCAAACAGTATTCAACCGCTCTTCGGAGTACTTTGGTAGGTAACTGACCTGCCGTATTATGAAAGAACTTGCATATTTCTTTGTTTACCCAATCGATTTAATGAATCCCGTTCACTGGTGTAATGTTACCTACTCACATGTAATTAGGAATAATTGTGCCACGAGCATAATCGATTAGTTCACCATCATATTTCAAAAACTTCCAAGGCTGAACCTCACCCAGGAGCGATTATTCATATAATTTGTTGTTTCAATGCATAGAGGTTGAAAACTGCTGACAGAATTTAAGTCGAAAGTGCGTGTTTATTTTTCCCCCGAGGTGTTCATCATTAAAACGTTTCACTCGTCTAGTAGTCTGAAAATAAAAAAAAAACGTTATATAATTCTGGCGTTACGATAGCATGGTAAACATAGGAAACCAACATTTCTGTACGCCGGCGCGTCAAAATACATCACAACCCTATCTAGAGATGCCATTTACAGTTTGGAACTATTGTTCACAGGATACAAAGTTAGGAACGAATGAAAATTCCGATTGGATCAGCGCGGCTCAACGATATCAACAGAAGACGTTATGTGAGATTGATGGGGATGAAAAATCGACGACGAAGTGTTTTCCGGCAATGCAGCTTTACTGACAAGCCCAAACATGAATGGAAATTTGAATCACTTATTTAGCTACTGAAACATTGGAAGTAGTTTAGGATTATCCCGCAGCAGTTGGAAATCTGGCACCTCAAAACCTAGGTAGTTTGTTCTAACTGCCTGGGTGGCTATGGTTTGAGGGTATTTCACTATGTCTATGAAAGCAGCGAATTATTCGGTTGATTTGGTAACCGGAAACGTTGAGTGAATGCACACCGGGATGCATCGAAAAACTGTGTCGAGCTTGTCGTTACGGGTTTATATCTGGCTTTGAAGAGCCCACCGTAAAACTATAAAAAAAATAAGCGAGAGTCTTGGTAGCCCATGGGACAAAAATCCTGCATTCGTGCCTGGAAGAGAGGTGCGCTCCACGTAAAACTTTAAAGTGGAAAGCCTTTTGGAAATCAAGCGGATGATGTTGCAAAAACGGTTTAAAATCGATACACATGGACGCCATCAGAGAACCCAGTGAATTCTGGGCTGAACGCATAAATAAACGTTACCAAAATGAAGAAAATCGTTGAGAAATGAGCCTTAAACAGCCGACTACCATAATAATTCCACCCAAGGGTTGCAGAGCCACTGTAGTCTAGTGAGCAAGTGGTCATCCACATGTGTGTTTGTGGAAGTGAAACCAGAGAATATCTTTAATTTATTGTATCTCATCACACTTGTGGTCGAGCGCACTTGTTTTTTAAACGGAATGTTAACCTATGATAATCATTTGGAAAGGTGGCACGTGTTCAACGCTTGGAACATCCCTTTCGACTGTCTTTGTGCTCTGTTTGGCTGAACAGTTGAGTCTGTCATGAAAACCAAAGTTATTTCAAACTGAGTGTATTTGTCGAAATCAGCCCAATTTGGGTTCAAGTAGAACATAATTTTGACGGAAATTCGGGGACTGTGCTTATCCGATGGTTCCCAAGAAAGGTGAAACCGGTCGTGGCTGATGAAGAGTTTTCAGCAACCTTGTGAGTAGTTACCTTCATTAGAAATATACTGCGATGTCTGGAGTATCGTATCAAATGTGCAGGACATTCAGTTGAAGACTAGAAAAAACGGAAAATTCCATTGACACTCCCATGAAAACCAAGTTCAATTGCAAATGATTTATTTGTCGAAAACATTCCTCTCGACTTCTAAAAAAATACTTAGAATTTGAAGTATTGTCAAAAGGATGTGCAAGGAATTTTACTGCGATCTCAGGTGTGTTGGCACTTCATCTAAAGTTCTCTAATTTTGCTAGCTTTCAAAATGACACCTCTCTGGATAATGGAGTATGACTAAGTCATTACTGGCCACAAAACGTCCCACCCAAAAGTCCACTGATTGAAATGCTTGTGGATTTTTTCGATACGGTGCAGTCTGGTATTCCGTTAACTTGTCTCTCTCTCCAATTCAATAGCTTACACGAACTGCGGGGGTTGTGAAAACCATGTGTAAGTGGTCGGAGTGTTGAAATTCAGCTTATCCAAGAATCCCCAACGACCGTGTGTTGCGCAGCAAAAAACGATTAGGTACGCAGTAAGCGTAGGTTCATGCAGGTATCGCTAGCAAATCAGGTGACGTGCGTTCCCGAGAGTGAGTCTGTCTGCGTGTAGTGATAGACGTGCTACCCTGGTTAAAAGATGTCCGAAAATTCGAAGGCACATACATATATATGCCTTAAAATTAGTGTTTTGTATTTGCAAAGCCTATGTAAGCCCGTTGGGAAGGCTACGGTTACACATTTTCTCATTATCAAGAGATCTACGAAACAAAATAGCCTGCTGCGTTATTAATGGATATTAGAAATATTCTTTTACCGTTCCGTTGCTAGCTGCCACGCTACACGAAAGAGGCATGAAAGCCGAGATTTTACCATGACGCCAAGGAGCAATCGAGATGCACAGATGGGGTTTGAATCACGGGCCTTCGGGTCAGTAAATTCGCCGAGCTATCTCGATTCATCCGCAAGTACCTGGCTGTATTTGATGAGGTCAAGGCTAAGTGAGCATAAAATCGCTTTCTAATTCATGGACGCTCTTCGCAAGAGGGAATGCCATGGCTATTTTCCTGATGTTTGTATTGACACAGATTTTACTTAGGTAGTCCACATCTCTCATGATATATGACCCAGGTTTTCAAATTCATCTTGTTTCTCGTTGTCATGAGTGTACAACCTTATGGAAATAAGGGTTTACCAAAATAAAAAAAAACATAGGACAGCGAAAGAACGGGTCAGAAACAAACTGCTGACGTATTTTCAAGGTTAAGGTGCGGTGAAAATTCACCGTTCATCTTGCTAGCAAATGGTGCATTTCTAGAAAGACGTGTGAGGCCTAGGTACGGTCTTTTAGCTATAAGGAGAGCCGCTCATTTGAACACAAAATATTGATTTAATTGTGTGGTCCACCACTTATGTCTCCAGACTATTGGATGAAAGAGGAAAAACGAAGAGAAACAATTGAATCAGCTTGAGGTGCATTCGTGAGTATTGGTTGCAACTGTGCACGGATTTGCCCATCCTCGGAACGTCGCCCAAGCTCTATACTTGTTCCCCCAATATATGGATGGCATGAAGGCAAAATGACCGACATTCCGCCGTTCGCTGATCGCTGTGTGGATTGGGTCGGTGTCCCTATTTCGAACAGAGGACGCAGGCGGGCAAGACTGATGGCGTTGTCAAGACGTAGCACTCAATACGAGCACAGTTTGGGTGCAAATGCGACCGCAGGAGATAACATTGGTATGATGTGGGGACGACCAGAAATGCTCTAGGCGTATGACCTCTTCTACCGCATCGGTAAAAAGGACCCGGCTGAACTAACCTTCCCATGTCAAACATAGGGCACAAGTCAGAGTGTAACGTTGGGCCACAGCACAGGACCCCGTCTCATACTGGCCTACAAGATGAACAATGACCCCGAAGTCGCTCTCAGAGCACCAATCGAATTCATATATCTAAAAGGGGAAGCACTGTGCTAACAACAAGTGCCGTTAACGACAGCCTGGATAGGTTTACTCTCATTTTCAAAGTCAATGTGCAATCAGGGAAAACGTGTGCAATATACATGAGTAACTTAAGTCAAATGTGAATTCTTTAACAAGCAGTTGTCACACATAAATGGCCGAAGAACCGACGAGTGATAACTTTGAAAATAGACTATCCCACTTCACTGAAAATGAGTTTGACGTCAACTTATTTTGCGGGTTTTCATCTCTAGTCGGTTAAACTCTCGTTCAAACACGCGTCAGCTCATAGGTCAGAAAAATGATAACTAGAAAATTATAACCATGTTCATTCTGATTGCCACAGATCCTGGACAACTGCACACGGAATTGCCACAGCTATCCACAGCTGTCAGCTAATGGAGTGCCATAAAGTTTGGATATCTATTTCAGCGCCGCTTGGTATTTTATCGTTAATGCGAAGTGTCTTAGATTAACTCATTCCACCGGAGGTTAACCAAAATTCGCGTTGACCACAAACTCGAGACAGTAGATCTGCCCGGAAAACTCTACCTATGGAGCGATTATGGACCAAAAAACATTTGGAATATCTGTTTTTTTAGACACCAGAATGTGTACAGACTAGATGTGGAAAATGCAGACCGTTAAATTTATCACCCAACTGTATGTTCCCCATCAGTAATGTTTTCTTCTATTTGTTCCGGATAAAAATCAGGATCAGTTTCCGTTTATGTGTGGCAAGAACCGATGTTTGATTAGGCTATTTATGTGGTGCACTGCACTGTAGCTCTGCACTGCCACGGGAATTGCATGATACGATCAATACATTACGTTCTACACAAATTTTCCGTGATCCCGATGTTTGTCCAGAAGTATCTAACCATTCCGATTTACGCACTTAGTGGCGCGTTGGAATTATTTTTCCATACTGCGGATTTCTTCGAAGTGGCCCAGGAGGGGCATCGCTTTTCTCAGTTCCCACTACTTCATCGGGGGATAAAATGGAATGGGTTATTGGAAAACCGTCATACTCAAAATGTTTACGATGTTCTCGAAATTCAATATATCATGTCATTCGCAATGTTCACGTACGATTATACTTCAAACAGTAGTTAGACGGAAGAATGCCGATTTGTTCTTGTCGACGGATTGATATTTTCATGTATTTCCAATAGTGAACCACGGCGTGTTTACCTCGTTTATCATACCATTCTACTATAAATTAATTTATCCTTGTGCTTGCTTTCTTAAGCACGATAGAGTAGTAAAAAAAATAACCGATATTTTCTATTCGCTGATCAGAATGACCTTCGAGTGTGCCCAGATTTCACACCTGAATACCAGCTAAAGAGAACAGATTCTCCATGAACCAAAATGTCACGGTTGCACCTTTTCAGTTTTCAAGCTCTTCTAGTTTGTTTCATTGGTGAGAACTGATTTTCGTTTTGGCCTTTTCACTACTCGGCCAAAATCGATAGTACACTTTTTCTCCATAGATTCGGAAATCAAAGTTGACTGGTGGTGGAACAGGACGTTTACTCCAAGTGTACAAGTAATTCCTTTTTCCATGCGATTAACCCGTCTTTCTACCCCAGAAGACGTACAAACGCGACAGAGATACGCACACATACGTGTTAGCGCACAGTGTTTACCTCCTGCCATTTCCCAGACGGAAATTCTTTTGCTAGTATAACGGACTTTATCATCACAGAGTGGACGCAAAATGTTTAAAGTTTGAAGACGGATCCTGGATTTGTTGTGCCTTTGCAAACCGTAATAAAGTACGAGTGTTGTTTCATTTTTTTCAATAGAACATTGTGCCTTGAGGCCTGCTGCAGGTAAGCCCTTGTATATTCCACCAGTTTTTATAAAAACGTTTCCACTTTTACAACACAGGGAATGTCACCTAGCTCCAGGGAAAAGTGCACATTCTTGCGGAAGAAAATCACGTCTCGGCATTGCACCGTTATATCGGTAATGTACTAGACAGGTTTTCAGGCAACTAAATATATGTTTGGAGTGAAACATTGCCGAAAACCTGTGAGCAATTAGGTTGCCTCACGAACGTCATGCGATAGTGCGCGCCTCATTCATATTAAAGCGTCCCGGTGTTGAGTGTTCATCTACTTGGTCGGGTGAGATTTGATGCACCGTTACCCTTGGTTTTTAAGCTTTATCCTTCATTTCAGGTGTTTATGGTTGCGCGATCTTGTATAATACATACTCACATGACTCTCGTTTGAATGATCGTCCTCTCGTGTTGGCGTAATTATTCCGGTGGGTCCGCACCAACGGGGAAGGGGTGGAAGCCGTGTACTCGAGTTTTGCTCTTATTAGAGCTCATCAGCAGCGCATGTTCAGTGGCCTGCCGTAAGGTGAACTCCGCCCCCTTTAGTGTGGACTCGCTAGAATGATTGCGCCAGGAAAGCGCGACGATTTTTCAAACGAGAGTCATACGACTATGTATTCCACTTTATACTTTCTATGGAAACGTGGTAATTTATACTTTTAAAGGGAATTCACTGTGACTAAGGGTGAATGCGGCTGAGGGGTGTCACTAATTGGGTCAGTCTGAGTGCACCCTATGGTCCGAATTCATAGATGACCACAAAACTCTATGTTGGTGAGTAACGGGAAACTTCGCGGGACAAAAATGGATGCCAAATAGCTTTTAGGTGAAAATGGAGAAGTTATATCCCACCATGCCCATCCAAAATAACTGGAAGCCCATTGAGTTATAGTGGGCTGTTTTGTCGACGAACATTGGTAGCTGATCCTGTGCAGGATGCCACTTGCGTTTCGTTCATATTCCCATATCGACTGGAAATAGTTTGACTGGCGTAAGATTCACTGTCGTTGACTGTGATGAGGTTATTTCATAGGCCTAACCTCAGCACTCACATGTGATTGGTTACCTTGCATTATGGAGATTGCGGGTAGATTACTCGCGCCCAAATCAACTTAAGCTTTCCGCTTTTGGAACGTGCCCAGTACACATTCGTGATTTTATCAAGGCGAATGTCTTCACCGTTTTGGTTGTCTCCCCTTATTTACGGCGCAACATGCTGCAGAGGAGCGGACTGGATGTATTACAGAGTATTTTTGAAATATTTTTATTTCTTTCGACGAATAAGGCAAAACATTTATTCAAGCAGAACAGACTACATTCGCTCCTGGTTTCTCGCCACAGGTTTTTTGACATCCTCCTCTTATCAGGAATGTTTTCCTCTGAAAATGCCTAAGACCAATGTGTTGTACGTAGCACTGTATCATGTTGCTCTGTATCACTCTACACTCTTTTGAAATGTTTGTATACCTCTGGACATTTCGGACGTAATCCTGTAAATTCAGCATATCGTACAATATATAGAGTTTGATAAACCCACGCTTCCATTTTTCCATTAAGTCCCCACTGAAATTGAGGATTGCGATCGTGGCGGTAAGTGGATTGGTGTGAAGCACACTTTATTAATCTACGTTAACGAATTTGCTCAAGAATAGGTGCGGGCATCTAGCGGCGCAAGTGTGTGGACTAGCTCCATATATATGCGGCTGACAGTAGCTTTTTCATGGAGTTTGTCTTCCACCAGCCGAAAGCGTACGCTCGGGATAACTCGCTGTACAGATTAGTATAAACTTTCACTTGTGATGAGGTTACGCGCTGGTGTGTACCATCACGTTTCCAAGATACACCTGTCGTCCAATCTTTCAATCCAATCCTTTCAGTTCAATCTTTTCAAAGTCCACTGACTCTCAGTGTAGCCATGACTACGTTCATTTTTTGTATACACACTCTGTAAGAATGTCATATACCTTGGCGTGTCCACATGCTGTTACAACCAAAATTTGTTTGACGTTACTTGTCCAGGAATTTGCTTGCAGCAATTTATAGAACATACTAGTGTTTACTTTCAAGGGACTCTTATATTGGGGTCAAAAAAGACGCCAAACATCATCAACCACCACGTCTTATTTTTTAGGTAGATGTATCCAATGATTTATGATAGACTGCAAAGGTAAGCTTACTTAGAAACCTTTAGGTTCAAGTTGGATAAAGCCGTTTGTGGGAGGTTGTCATGATATTCTCATGCGAACGACCAACTCTCATAACCGTTTTTCTATAATGAGTAAACAGCCGGTTGTACAATCACGTCATCCACCTGTAATATCAACGAATGTATTAGACAGCGATTATCTGTACAGTGAAATCATCCTAGACACGTGGAATTCTGAGATTAAAACGTGGCGGAGGAGTATTTCCTAGAAGCACCCGTGGAGAACTGGCAGATCCCGTCTTTGAAACGGAATATTCATGTATAAAAGGGCCGTGTATTGTGCAAGCGTTTCTAAAACCCTGCGCTGGATTATTCTAGTACAGGCTTAACCTACAACACAGGTTTTATTCCCCCGATGGCGCCATACGGAACACGCTGTGTTTTACATTACAGTTTGAATCTTGTGCGAACAGCTATTAGACGGATGTGGTGAACATGACCTGAAATGCAATGCGTTATCCGTCCTATGGAGCTGAATGTAAAACATAGTACGAAGGAGTGCGTAAGTTTGTTCAACAACCCCAATTCAAATGGTGGAGCAAATGGGTTTGAAGTTTAGCTTGTCAGTGTGATGAACCGGTGCGTGAGATGGAGGCAATCAATACCTCGTCGAAGTCATGAGTGGACTGAACAATCCTGAAAAACTGTGTCACACGTCGGCCACAGCAACTCTTCGAAGAATATTTGGTTGAGTCTCTCCTATACACCTCCAAACCTAACGTGCATAGTAGATGAGTTGGCTAACGTGGCGCGCAGTTTCAATATACTGTTACGATGTCATGAACGTCACAGCCGCACAATCCCTTGGAATCTGACAGTGCTGGCGGTCAAATTGACGGAGTATACTCGCTGAACTTCAATAAGTACTACGTCATTTTCTAGCATCGGGCAATAACATTGTGCTTACCATTTGGTAATATCAACATTATTACAGTTTATTTTGCCGCATTACACATCCTTTGGGTTCGATTCTCACTCGCGTGGCTCCGTTTTGACGTGTAACTGATTATTGCACTAATATTGTGAAAACATCAAACAATTTGCGAAAATTTTCCTCGACCTAGAACAACCCGAAAATGTTCCGATTTGCAGACGTAAGTCATGAAAGTGCTCAGAATCATGTGAGATACAGTGATTTGGTTCAGCTTGGATGCCTGGTTTTCCACTGCGGACTTTATTCACTGAACTATTATCAAAATTATGCTGCACCTGCCACATCGCAAATTTAGTCATCGAATATTGCACTATTCTAGGATTATCATAACTAGCCTTCCGAATATAGTGTGTTCTTATGTCATTCTACCGCCTGGCTGCCATCATCCACAGTCGGTCACAATTTAGTCATCGAATATTGCACTATTCTAGGATTATCATAACTAGCCTTCCGAATATAGTGTGTTCTTATGTCATTCTACCGCCTGGCTGCCATCATCCACAGCTCTAAAAAAACACCCAGTGTTATGCTTTACAGCTACGTTTATCTTCATATGTTTTATTCGTTGAGTTGAATGTAAGACGCGTTACCGACCAACCCGACGTATCGCGATAGATTCTTAGCAGTCCTTCTTGAATCACCGAAAATAGAGTCAGCTTCTTTGTCGTTTGATCGAATTGCACGCATATGCATTTTTAGAGTTAACTTCTTTGTAGCAGTTTTGCACCCTGATCGCATTTTTAAATGCTACAAAGTCTCATGATTTGCACAAAAATATAGAACGCCTTTGGGAGATTGCGTTAAAGTGCCTCAGAGAATCTGCTTGCGTAAGTTTTCTGTGACCAAAAACAGATATTGACTTTTGTACGGAGATGACAGACCTTGTGTTGATAACCTTCACATTGCCGCGGATTTATTTGGTTAGCACTGGAAGGTGTCGCTGGCAAATCTGATTTCAAACAGCTGCAGAGTATTGTCAGTGCAGACTTTGGCAAATGCTTTGAATACCCAGCGCTGCCTCGTAATTTAAGGTAAACGTGATGATTTTGTAACGACCGGAACCTCGGAGTTTCGAACTACTGGCTCTTGGACTTGGGGCCAGGTAAATCACTTGCATTACTTCAGGAACTGTCTGTCTTTTAATGAGCACACTTTGAGGCACGACAGCAAGGATTTTATATCAGCGTTTGACGCTTCCGTGTGTTCGCCTGTGCCAGCTTTATGGTTGAAATATGAGCATTTCTCGTGTTTTCAATCCCGTGAACAGTATGTTTAGCCCTGTAGCTATGTTCCACAAGTATTTAGCATTTCATCCCCTCAGTCTTTTTGGACCGTCGGTGAAATCCAAAATGATTTGGGTTTTACTCATCGGTTTAAGAATTCAGCCAACTAATTGGGATTGGAAATGTGGCGCTTTGTCCGATTATCCCCATCCAGAGTAAGGCTGTGCTCATAACACCCTGGAAGTGTCTTGTGCTTTTTGAGCTTCCAAATGGCCTCCAGTGCTAAAGCCTGAAGGCCAGCATATGCTATATGTTTACAAGTATGAAAATAAATGTCATGGAAATGCCTTCAAGCAAGTAAGGCTTTAGTTACCTAAGGCGAGTCGTTAAACACAGTGACATCGGTGATGCGCTATGAGAACAAGCTGCGTCGGACAAAATTCCTCTTCTATGCGGCTGAGTATCTTTCGATATTGATTTCTAATACCCAGCAGTCTCCGACATATGCCTACTAGACTACTGGCTCTGATTGGTAGTAGTGAACGGTTGGTGAAGGGTTAGGGGTTTTGTTTAGCAACAAGATGAGGTAAACGGAGTACATTATCTCTAATCTTAATGATTACTGACTAAACTTCCCTTGCCTTACGACCTCCTGCCATCCAGCCCTGTGTAGTAAGGGATTAAATTGTCCTCCACGGTTTCCGCTTCACCCGCAAACTATGTTAGAATTACCTTTGCTGGGAAAAAATCTTCTACTCTGCGCGAATTTAATCGCCCAATAGTTTTCAGAAGTGTTGTAGGCAGCAGATAACAAGGAGTGGAAAAGTATGTAAACCCGAGTGTATATTGTAAACATCTTAATGAGGATTTTGTATACAAGTTTCCAAAATTAATCCGCAGTGGTTTTGTCTACAACCATAACTGTACAATATCTGACGTTATAAATCTGGAATTTCATGAATCAGGAATTTTCTCCAATGCGTACCGTGTACATTCACGTGTGCACCAAATTTAGCAAACTACTCTGCGTGCAAAGTTGACATCAAGATGTTTTTTTCCTTGTAACAAAAATTTGCCGTTCATTTGACATCCGAGAAGGGAAATATTATGGTCGAAAAGTGATGCCTAAATTATTGACGTTATTTTTCTCAGAATTCCGATTTACAATAAACCATATTCGCCAAAAGCTGTCGCTCACTTGACACGCGTTACCAGATTAGAATTTTCTTCTTTTTAACGTGTAGATAGTTGAAAGTGCGTGAGTTTGTCGTTCGCTTGTCACCGGCAAACTCTAATGATTTGTAAGGGGTGAGTAAAAATACGCGGAAGAACAAATTACTAGGCCTTTAAAATTTTAATAAGCAAAAAGATCGCGTTATTTGGCTTAAACAGGACTAGGTAAAATATACAACAACAGAATAAAAAATTAGGGTATACTGCGCACGAAATTCGCATGAGCCGATCCTCTTCTGTGTTTTGGCAGCCGTATATATGCACATCCTACGCTCCAAATCATGGTCGTGTTTCACTGTAAACCTGACTCGGATTAAATCTTTGGGCCACTTGGATTTTGCTATGTTCCTATCCTTGTGAGCGTCCTAAATCTGAAAAAGCAGTGAAGCGTTGAATTCTTCGTGAATCCTAATGCTCCATATGAGCACCGGTTGCACCGTGGCATTTCATTTGTCAGGGAATTCACATTTCTGCCCGGCTGAGTTTTTGACTGCGTAAACTTAGCAGTCAGCAATTTGTCTGGACAAACTCGGAGTTGTTGCTAATTTAAATTATGAGACTGAAATCTCGACGGCACGTAAAGCCTCCGGTTTTCCTCCTTTTTAGAAATTTAATTGGACAAAATTGGCCATTCATACTGGAGTCTTTTGTGTTCAAAATGTCTGTTTTGAAATACTACACATAAATACATGACTTTCCAGGCAACTCCTTAGGTAAATACATGTACTTTGCCACCCTACGTACAAAATATATAGTGCGCGCCTTGCATCTACAGGGCTGTAGAACCATGTATATCATCGTACACAACCCCATAATCTTCAAGAGTTTCGATGACGACCATCGTCAACAAACTCCAGTCAGTCTTGCTGTGTTAAGCGAATTAAGAAAGCAAATCGGATTTTTCATGTATCAATTTCAGATTAATTTTTTTGTTTAACACCAGCAAGCAGAGCAAAATACTCCTGACAGGTATGGCAAACAAGAACCCTTCAGAGAGATTCTAACAAGTTGGAGACTACGGAAACCTTTTTCTTCTGGTCACAGCAATTTTCTCTCTCAAAAGAAGCCTTAGGTGTTTGTATCGGTTCTCCTTTGGAAGATTACTGTAGCAAAATTGGCCACCCTTTTAAAGCGTGAAAACTGAATGCTACACGCATGTTCACATTGGGATACCAACCGCAATCTCTCTCAGTAAACGACCCTTGTATCGTGCATAAATACTGGTCGCTGCCCTTCGCACCAAAGTCTGCTTGCGCTTATACTTCCGGTTAACACACTGCGGATTCTTGACCAACAGGAGATAATGCAATTCGGTAAACAGTCATCTTCATCCACGACCATAAAAAAAAGCTCCGCTGACCAACCACAAATGCACCCTTATATTGCAAAAGATGTTGGAAGGCTTTATTGCAGAAGTTCGTCACTTGCAAATCGTGCGCGAAGAACTACAGGATTTGTGCTGCCTTTCTAGGGCAGCAAGAGGATACACATTTACACGTAATACACGCGCACCTATCGTCAGGGCGATCGCAAAGTTTACCTTATTTGCACGCCGCGCAGCAGTTACAGTCTGAACCGGAACAAACAGAAACGAATGTGAGCAGGAAGAGGTAAATGTGATAATAGGACAAAAGCAACGGATCTCACTTCATAAAAAAACATCATTTTGAGTCAGTCGCTTGCTACTTTCGCATCGAAAAAGTACACCCGACAGTCATTTCTACTGACTCAAATGGTTTATTTCCGGACTGAACTCTAAAGAATGATGAGTGAGGCAAAAGTGGAAGTAGCTTATTTTCTAAATGTTCAAAAACATCATAGATTTATGAGCATAATTCTTCCGTGGAACAGCCATTCTCTAAGATATGACACATTCTCCATAGACAAGCTTCGACCGGCTGAAATATTTCTCTTGAGAGGCTGAAATTCCCTTGGAGACGACGTGTTGCTAAACTACTACGCCTGAAGTCACAGAATGCACTGCTTTTAGTTGCTAACTCCAAGTAAGTCAAGAAATATTTACACAATTTGCGAAATATACATGGCTCGGTTGAACAGCTTGGTTGTTGGTCTGCTCACCCGACTGTTTGTTGTTTGAAGTCCAACTGCTCAGCTCGGGGAACAGACCAACAATCAAAGTTTTCGATACATTCTGTGGAGACATCGCTGTCTATATCCAACTATACTAACTGGCAAACGAGGTGTACCCACAGATTGTGGGTGCAGTCCTTCCCTCTTTTATCCGTATTCCCAGTGTATATTTTAAATCTTGAAGGGTCTGTATTCTGGTTTCAAGGCGGATTAGCAGAATATGGGCCATCCATACAGCGATCGGGGCCATATAAAATGTTATGAATAGTTATTCGAAATCCTCCTATGATGGGTTCCACCCCGCTTTAGGTTTTTCCTACAGACCCAAATCCTAAGAGGTGAAAAGCAGTTTGGTGAACGAAGTTCATTTCTTAGCTTATGTGCATGTTGGAACGCGTTTTCAACGGAATCTCGAGGCTAAACCTTTATGCGAAAGAGGATCAACACGGTATTGGATAGGGGTAATGACTGACTCCAGACTAGTGCTTTGGAAAACCAAAGCCCTCACCGGTCTAAGTAAAACGAACGAGCGATGACATTGACGTTCCTGTTCGGTGGTGAAAATAGTCAGAAATGTTTACATTCTCACCATTTTATACTCCATAGTTATTGAAATTAAATTTGCACACATATTTACAGCCATCAAGCACGGAACAGTCGTTTTTTGGGGAAGCTGCTTGAGGGTCATAAACGAAACTAGTAGACACAGATGTTTTGGTGGAAGTTTGAACATTCAGGAGGTTTGGTCCCTGAGATTAAGTGTCACTTTATCTGTAGGTGGAGTGTACCTGCTGATGTGTACAATGTTTCAGGTCCCATGATTTCAACTAGGCGTGACAGTTGTCTTCATTTAGCGGATGTACTGCCGAGCTGTTAGGTAATTAACATGTAAACAAATACCCGTTAAAACCTTGGCCAAGGTTAATTTGCGCGGCATTATTTCACGTGACTCTCACAACAGTAATGCCCGCAGTTACCAGCCAAAGTTAATACACTTACCATTTATTCTCGTTACGCCACACCTGACTCGGTTAAAAAAAGCCGAGCTTCGGAAAAATGGAAGTTTTCAAAGTTTTGTTGGCTTTTCTGGTTAAATTTGGGACGAGTTAGCACAAAAATACCTAAAAGACGAATTTTGTGAAACGCTCCTGGTTTTCAAATGCAGTGTAAACGCTTCAGTCATCCATTTCCGATCAAACTGTTTTAAACCGGCGCCAAATTGTTCTACTAACCAAGCTTCATAGCGTCATTGGAGGGATGTGTAAAGTCATCTGCATTCAACCTGCGTGTTTTCGTCAACTTATTGGGCCAGGAACTTGTCTGCTCCAGCATCAAGTGAACGTCCTATTCTATCACTCTTCATAGTAAATAACTAAACAGTAAGATTCGATGAACTACCTGGGTAGTCTTTTAACCAGGTGCACAGTTTACGTGAGTGTTGGTCAGACACCGTGAAAGTGGTGGCTCATCACCTGACTGACTAAATGTGTGTCGAAATAATGGTATCTCAAGTGCGTTTATTAGTTGTTGCTCAGATGATTTTTTATCTGTTCGCCGAGCTGCCCAACGGCCTGATTAACATCCAGCTGTTGGCCACACCCGCAACTTATTGCAATATTAGTCATTTCAAGTTATGAAAGTTATGTAAAATCGGAACGGTTTGACTAATATGCAAACCAAAATGATGCATCTGGAGGTCCTAAATGAATCGCACAAATCGTTTTTGAGGATGGCTTTCGTGGAGCCTTGGTAAACGCTTCCTGCGAACAATTGCAAATTAAACTCACCTTTCTGGTTTTAATAGCCAAAAACTCCTTGTTCCCCCAAAGGTCTCAGGTGTGTTTCGGGGCCCAGGTTCTTCTTCATCCTTCCATACGACAACCAGATCTCATACTGGCTAATATTACTGTCGTCCGCTGTTCAGTCGCCGATGGTATGAATTCGAATATCCCTGAAGAATTACCATATTACCAAGATAAATCAATTTACCCCTTAACCTTGGTATAGGCACATGTTAGGACGCTCCCCGCTAGATGCAACAGGCTCTTTCCGTCACCCAGATTTGTTTCCCCATGCAACCGGGACAAATCATGTAAGATGAATTTTAAGGCTATAATGTTTCCCTTTTGTCCGATCAGAAGGGGTTACAGAAGCAAGCTGCAATTGAATACCTCATGAGGCTGTCAGTGCAAGCAGATCGACAAGGAGCCCGGTGTCAATAGTTGCGGTGCATATTTACATCGCGCATCGAACAAACAGGTGTCACCCGACAAAAATACTCAGTAGTTATTCTGTTTAAATCGAAACTATTGAGATTTTTCCAGCTGACAACACCCAACTGGGGTAGAACACTGGACTGCTGATTACCAGTGAACTGCATGTCGCTTTCGATCAAAAGGAAACCATGATTCAGCTAGACTGTGTGAAGTATGGTAGTCTTCATCGAATTCGAATCTAGAGAGAGCTGACTTATATCAGACAAAGGAAGAAACAATGCTGAATATCAATGGACCCTAACAAGGCCAGGGTTAAATAGTTTGTGAACTGGGTCATTTGGTCGACCCTTAATTTATCTCACTTAGTAGTTACTCAGTTTTACAAAACACCTATTCGTTTGGAACCTAATATTGTTGTGTGTTACTCAAGAGCACGACATTTAGTTTCTGTTTACTTCACTCTGGTTGACTAGCTTTTAGCTCAATTGTGAGTTTTGCAATTTATGAATGATTACAATGGAAAACACCTGGTCTGCTTCAAGTATGGATTTCATTGTATGAAGTAAGTAAACACTTTTGGAAATCTTTCCTGACCACCTGGTCTCGGTCGCGTGATCAATGTTATCGTGGGTGCATACTGAATGTAGGTCTTGGCACTTTAACGGTAAAATTTGCCTCCGTTGGTTTTTGTGCGCGTACCGCACCACGTCTGGAGCTACCAAGCAACTTTTCCGAACGGTGATTTCGTTATTTGCTACAGAACTTTTCGTTCGTTGTTCTTTTATTGGGGTTCCGGCGTGAGGCAGTGATTTGACAACGCTCATCCCCGACGTATTCATTAGTTACAAACGGTTTGTCGCTTGTAGCAGTTTCACTCTGAAGATTTTACTGGCTGGTTGTGGACTAAGTGCCCCACACGCAGTTCGTCGTCAAGCCAACTTTTGTGCCAACTAACAACCATGACTCTAGTTTATCTGATAATCAAATCATAATTTTTGCGTCACCTCTGTTCTATGAAAGCCGGAAATTTTCCACCAAATGGTGCACAAAACTCGACTTGATTTGATGCCATTTTGTTCAGCCATCTTTATCCTTATGGAGTTTATGATTGCGGATGATTACCGCATACTTTTTGAGAAACTTCAAACACCGTTTTCTATTGTTCTTGGTTCGACCTGTAGCAGATCACTAGCGCAACTTGGCACACACAAGTTATTTTTCGTAGCTATCTAACCGCCTCTTCTATCTACGTGTCTGTTAAGGAATTACTGAATCATTTTATTTCGAAATTCCCACTGCATTTTGAAATGAAAAATTGTACTAGTTCCACGTGATTGCGTAACGCAGAGAGTCTCCGTGCAGTCGATTCTATGATGTTTACCCACAGCTTACGTAAGCAAAGCGTGCAAGATCGAGAACTAACTCGTTTTATTTGCACTTGGGAGAACAATTTCTGTGACTGAATTTGCCCTGGCATGTGGCAGGATGGGACAGATGTTACAGCGACAGCATCATGTCTATGGCTGGTCCGAGGTGGCGTTCCACACATTGGTCCCACTCTTGGATTGTCTCATACATGTGATATGAACAACCATCGTTCCGGTGTCCATAATCGTACCCCACTCAATATCTCCGGTCGGTGAGAAGGGCCGACATAAATGTTACGATGACTCACCTGAAATGCCGACGTATCAGATCAGTCAACGTAACTGAGATTAATCCCCGCCGAGTATTTTCTTGTGTAGAACACTGAATGTACGTTTGATACTGGAGCAGGCGGAAACTATCACGGTGTTGACCAGACTGATCGTTGTTAGACCACCTAGTTTCCACCGGGGGAAAGGCTTTTAACGGGACCTTTCGGGTCATTATTATTGTCTTGCAATATACGGCTTTGAACACAAATATACTAAATACTCGAAACAAAATGTGACAATCGTTACATTCTTCCGACCGATTTTGCCTCGTCTTTCAGCAGCTCCAGTTACAATGACAGCGGCGGACAAAACTGCCATCCCACACATTGTTTCAAGCACCGACAGTGTTAGATCTCAATGAAAGTGAAGATCCCCATGCGAAGCAGGTGGATGTGGAAAAAACCGCAGGGTTTTTTGTTCTTATCTCACTCGGTAGCTGTGCTCGTTGGGAAAAGGTGGTCTGTATGATGTGACGACATAATGGGAACACCAACAACAAGGGAGTTAACATGGTCGGAATCTACGCTGTCAGTTAGTGTGGTTGCTGCAATAGGCACCGAGTTAGGTGACAACTGTTACAGGAGACAATTGCTCACAAAATGGGAGCGTAGATGACGCGTAGGCTCCTACACAAGTTGATTTCACTCTAAATTATCACAAAGGTCATCGAACTGAGAGTTTACTGAACCACGACTTCATGTTTTGCGTTGTGGTGTCTCCAGCACCAACACATTCAAGGAGTACTTGTGAAGCCATCAGACGACAGACAGGTCACAACAGAACGGTCACCCGGTCGTAGTCGCTTGGAGAGCTACCGTTGTACCACCATGATGGAGATCTGCCCGGCCGGTGGAAGTCTCCGTAAGAGTCACTCCTGCTCATGGGCTGTAGGTTCGGACAGGTGAACGGCAAATGTTACAACAATCCTTAAGGTTTCGACTTTGGTGGTTGGTGATTTCGTTGGAAGTAGGAGGAGATTTGAAACTTTCAATAGGAATCTCATTCAGTGCGTTGGTTAATCTGCGCCCAAAATCTAAGCATCATCCTTCACTTGTTTTATCTCAAGTGGAGAACATCAGTAGGCATGCGAGTTAAAAGCCTTGCTCTCAGTGCTGGTAGTTGATGAGTAAGCCGTTCGACCACGAACGACGGTCAGCAATGTAGACAACTCGAATAAATTGTTTAATTCCACTGACTCCTATTCAGTCAATACAACTATCGAAAGGCTTCTGTGCTCGTGACACGATTGGTCAGTTGACCTAGTCAATGTAGTTGGTGGGAGACTGAAAGGGAATACTTGCGCCTTCAAGTCAACCGCAACACTCCATCACGCCTGGTATGTTGGGTCGCCAGAGATTACAAAATGCTTTGCAGTGGTAATAAGAATAAGTAGTAATTGTGTTTTTGGAGAAGTTCACGAGGAACCACTGTGCGACTAAAGTTTTATAGAGTTCGCTAAGGTTGGAAGATGCACAGATAACTGATGCTTGTGGTCGGGTAAGGACGTCCCACCGAGTGAACCTACCCATGCGAACAAGTGACCCGTAAAGGACTGAACTGGTTCAGGTGAGACATGGTAGCTTATCCAAAGTCAAGCTAGGGGACTTTCAGAGGCATGTTATTCCATTTGCTGAATGATTCCGCTTAGAAATAATTCCTATCTGAAAGTACAACATGGTTCATTGTTCCTTCAAGATAAGTTTGCCCTAGGCCCCGACCGTCCTTGTTTGCTATTTCAAGTGCTGTGCAGAAAAATGACCAAGGCACTATCCTTCAAAAAACAACCAGGACGTCCAACACGATCAAGATGTTTGACTCAATTCGCTCCAGTTGGCCACAAGTAATCTTTCATACCGAAATTCAGGGCGAATCCGAAGTAAATCGAAGCAGATGGTTTCACCCCCGATAGCTGTCAAAATTGTTTTCTCAAGCTAAAACGCTCCTTTTGTCGACCATTGTACACAACCCCTCTCCTTTGTTTTGGTGCCCAGCTAGACGCAGTGCACAAATGGCCACCTTATCTTTCAAGTGACGAGATATTCCAGTTATCCCAGAGTACGTTCCCGGCATAGGACAGTGTGCAAAAGACTTCCCCAAGGGCACCAAAACTGGTGGTTGGGAGTCGAACAGTTTCCTACAACCCTATGAACAGTGCGTCCTGTGAAGCAATTATACTGTGACATCTGGGATATTGTGAGAATAATGTTTTTGGAACATATTCAGCCGAAGATCGTCCTAAACGAAAGAATCCTCAGAGGCTGCAGTTAATAACAATGCTATATGAAAATGAGTGCATTTCATCAGTGGGTAATTTGAATATATGGTTGTTGTAAACTCCGAGGCTGCACCCAATTAGCGTGCCTCAAGGGGAAAAAATCGGCAGTGGCCGTCAAGGCGTTTCCAGAATAGAGTGTTTTGTACCGCGTTCTTTTTTCCTTTGAATGCTTGTAATGCATGTTTGCTAAGACAGGCACGCGTGCAATGAAACAGCTCGTGATGATATCGTGTGGCCTTGACCAACGCACACGTCTGGAGCCTCTCTTGGTCTCAGCACAACGATGCTGTTTGCGTCCTTTCGGTCTGAAAGGCCGAAACGAGCATTCCTTTGAAACCGCAATAGGAATACTGACGATTTTGTCACATTCCATACGGAAAACTAACTCTCACTGCCAGTCGTATGATATATATTTGCTGAAAACATTTCTGTGTTTTCTTTGGAGAGAAATTTTGGTAGCTCAGATGGCGCAGGTGGTCGTTAGTTTGTTCGATGAGATGCGCAATTTGATTGCAAGTGTTTCACGACCAATCGAGCTGACATCAAAAGTATGTTGTCAGGGGGCGTAGCGGTGGGTCGGTTGGAAGTCAGATAAAACCTCATGCTGAGCACAACATGGAATTCTGTAGAATTTCCTTCGTTCTTTTGTATACATGGACGTATTCGTGCAAATAGATACGCCGATTCTCAAGGTTGATTGATGGTTTGCCTTGTCGTACGCGGCCCTCTGTAATTCACATCAGGGCGCTATCGTTATTGTAATTCCACAACTATCGGGCAACCTTCACAGATTTTCTGGAGTCCGTATGAAGCAGCCAATAGATATACGCTTCGCGGAGAAGCTGATCATGTTTCCGCAATAGCCATCTCACTATAAATTGGAGTCTACCAATGTGACGGTGGATACTACTGATGAGGC